>QKQZ01026975.1:0-19553 GCA_003595255.1 Solenopsis fugax
TTCCAAAATTAGAATATATATAATATATATATATATATATAATATATACATATTATTTAATAAAAGAGAATATATATAATATATACATATTATTTAATAAAAGAGACAATCCAATATAAATTATTTAGTGGAAAAATAAATAAATAAAGCATAATTTATCTTTTGCAATAAAATGTTCCTTTCTGCATCCATGGATCTATTTATAAAAGGAATAAAAATAATTGTTTTCGTTGCACAAGCAATGGATTATTACATTACTAAAAGAACAACACATTTTAAATATCAAAACATTGTACATATAAATAGTAGAAGATAAGAAAGTATTAGTATAGTTACTGTGGACATTACGGTTATCTCTATTATCTCCGTTATTAAACGACAAACTCTAATACTTGCTTATGGAATTATTCGTTTAGTAGCTCACTTTTTTAATGGCGCTAATATGTTAATACACAACAGTTGACAATTGTTTGTATAAAGTATTTTTACTTTCAAACATTTCGAAATTTGTTCAAGGTGTGAACATTTCACACTTACACATGTTTCCTCATTGCTTTTAAATTTGAGCGTATTATCACAGGAATATATGTACACTTGAGTATTTTTTTTATTTAATTTTTTATTTGGCTGTATATATTTCAAGTTATGTAAAATTAAACTAATATGAGATTTTATTAATATACTTTTTAAGCGAAATTTTCATATCAAAATATTTCGATAAATCAATTGTCACTCTAAAGAGTTGTATTCAAAAACATTAGAGATATCCTTGTTGTTTAATGTTAAACAAAGATAAAATTATATCTCTAATAACTTTAATATTTTTCAACGTAGAAAATTTTAAATCAGGAAAATTCTAAACAATGGAACATTAAAAATATATAATTTTATAACAAAATTCTGTGTCTTTTAAACCAAACCAATTTTTTAAATTTATTTTTGGGCTTTTCCTCTTCCACCGATTATGCAGCGCGTCACAATTTTATAAATCACGCCCTAAGTAATAAATATTCCATTACTTTGAGTCCAGAATTTGTCAAACAACACTTTGACAAATATAATCGTTCAAATTTCAATACAAAATATTGATTATGAAGAAAGTTGTTCAATAAAATAAAAATAAGTGCTATATTACCCCCTTCTTTTTTTCTACATATACATCTTAAGAACGCTATTTGCTGTTAATTTTTTATTATGTCATACTTATTTCGTTACCTTATTCTCTCAGTCATTTTATATACAATTTTGTTTATACATATAATATAAAATTAGTTTAATTTAAATAATTAGATTAATAAAATTCCAATAAAAAAAGAATTTAATAATATCTAATAATATGCGTAAATAATAACGTTCTTCGTGGAAAAGTATGACGAATAAAGATATAAGAAGAGTGAATCATCATCTTGACTTTCCTGATATATTATCCTTATATTTCGAGCAGCTTTCTTTTCCTCCGAATATCGTTAGTAAGTAGAATGACGACTAATAGTATAAGAATTCAAAAGATTTATCTATATTTATAACATTTTTATTCATCTCTTTTTGGTAAAAAATTATAGTTTTACCTCCATCAATCGTCTGTTATTAAGATTCATCTAAATTAACATTTTACATGTAGGGAATTAATCACAAGTTGAATAATTAAAAAAATCAAGGAAGAATTATTTGTGTTTATGTTATATATGGCATATGACTTCAAGGATAAAGGATAAAACAGGAAAGGGTTAAAACAGGAAAGCCTAGGTATAATTTGCAGCTATACAGCATTATTGATTATATCGTGTAACAAACTAATAAGTACTCTTTTAATAGAAGGCTGTCTATGAAGTACTATTTTTAAAGCAGAACAAAAACGTGGATATATATATTCAAACAGAGCCTTCATTTTGATACGTAGTTACAAAAAAATTTTTTATTCTACATTTTAACACTTGCTTTTTTAAGATTTAAATTATCGTGTTGATTAAATTATAAATTTTGATCCATTCTAAACAGAAGAGTACACGTCTATTAAGCTGACACAGCCACTTTAGCACAATTCAATAAAACATACACAGAAATTTAGTGCTCTTTTGTTGCTAATTTGTTGCTCAATTCCGGATTTTGTTGCTCCAGCCGATTCGGAGAAAATAATGGCTGTGCTGACTTTAAATTAAAGTTAGCATAGCCATTTTAAAAAATAAAAAAAAATACAGATTCTTTTTCTACTAATTTATTGCTAATTTGTTGCTCAATTCCCAACTTTGTTGCTCCATCCCTAACCCCTGAAAAACCACCCCAAACAGTCATACGTACGTAGAATATAATAAAATTGATAAGTAATGAGATATCTCGACTGAATACGTCTCCCCGATTTTGTTGCTCGGGATTTTCAACAAATCCAATTTTGTTGCTCCATCCTTGACTTTTTAAAAACCACCCCTAGTCGCTCTATGTCAGAACAACACTCCAAAAGTGTAAAATCGTAAAATATTTCGACTGATTATCCTTCCCCGAATTTGTTGTTCGCGATTTACAATTATTCCGATTTTGTTGCTACAATTCAGGAAAGGGTAATGAGTCGAGATATCTTAAGATTTTGCAGTTTTGTGGTGTTGTGCTAACATAGAGCAATTAGGGGTGGTTTTTTAAAAGTCGAGAGTGGAGCAACAAAATCGGAATCATTGTAAATCGCGAGCAATAAATTCGGGGAAGTGTAATCAGTCGAGATATCTCATGATTTTGCACTTTTGTGGTATTGTACTGAGATAGGACGACTGGGGGTGGTTTTTAAAGAGTCGATGGTGGAGCAACAAAATCGGGGAGACGTAATCAGTCGAGATATCCCAATTATTTGCATTTTTCGAGTGTTGTGCTGACGTACGGCAGCTAGAGGTAGCTTTTGGAGGGTCGAGGGTGGAGCAACAAAATCAGATTTGTTGAAAATCGCGAGCAACAAAATCGGGGAGATGTAATCAGTCGAGATATCTCATTAATTATCAATTTTGTAGAATTGTTCCAACGTTGGACTGTTAGGGGTGGCTTTTGGAGGGTCGAGGGTGGAGCAACAAAATCGGATTTGTTGAAAATCGCGAGCAACAAAATCGGGGAATCGTAATCAGTCGAGACATCTCAATTATTTGCATTTTTCGAGTGTTATGCTGACGTACGGCAGCTAGGAGTAACTTCTGGAGGGTCAAGGGTGGAACAACAAAATCGGATTTGTTGAAAATCGCGAGCAACAAAATCGGGGAATTGTAATCAGTCGGGATATCTCATTAATTATCAATTTTATTGTATTGTGCTAACATACGATTTTTCAGGGGTAGGGGTTGGAGCAACAAAGTTGGAAATTGAACAACAAATTAGCAACAAATTAGTAAAAAAAAGAATCTGTATTGTTTTTTTTTATTTTTTTTAGATGGCTGTGCTAGCTTTAATCTTAAATCAGCATAGCCACTATTTTCTCCGAATCGGCTGGAGCAACAAAATCTGGAATTGAGCAACAAAAGAGCACTAAATTTCTGCGTATGTTTTATTGAATTGTGCTAAAGTGGCTGTGCCAGTTTAATAGACGTGAAGTACTTTTATATTATAAACTGCAGAAATTGAAGGACAATATTTTTCGGTGGAAATATGCTGGCTATATGTAATATGTAGATTTTAAAGTTTCCGGCCCAAAGATATTAAAAAGATGATAAAACAAATAAATTTTATTTTTTTAGTACAGTCATCTGATTTTCAAAGTTACTTTTTATTTTTATAATTAAAATCTAATTTATGTGGAAAAGAAATTTACCACTGATGAAAAAGTAATCTCCGCAGTGTTAACAGAACAAGAAGAAAAATTCTGAATATTTTTAGAGATATAGAAAAATTAATTTATCGTTCTAAAAAGTGAATGGAATAAGAAATGACTATATGGAAAATAAAAAACATTATTATAATTTACCACTTTTTTAATATTCTTGGTTTCCGAAAACTTTTGGACCTTATTTCGCATTTTGCATGCACGCAAGATACTGAATTTTCTCAGAAAATGTCTCATGTATGATAATTGGCGACCAGAACCTTGAGGCGTGAAAGGAAAGATGGTAGCAAAGAATGCATCTCTGCATATCATATGTGCATGTAGCATGCGCATGGCAAATGTAGATAAGTACAAATCCTGCATAGTAATTTCTTGTTCTGCACTATCGTGGAAGTCTACGTAGAATAAAAAAGCTTATCATATTTAACAAAATTTAAAGTACTTTCTTAGAAAGGATTTCCAATAATAAGAAATATTGAAAATATTCTTAAAATACTTACTGCAACCTTACAAAATATAAAAATAAATTAAGATAAAGTCTTTAATTACTATTCTTCTCCATCGAATTAAATGAAATTGATTTACTATCTTGAAACTCTAAAGTAACACAGATAAATTTTAACTTATACGTTCTTATATATTCAGAATAAAAATTTGCTTAATATATTTAACCGCTATGCAGTTAGAGACATCACCAATAGAAGACCATACGGACAAGATCTTTTGTAAGAAAAATTCGTTTGCAATGCATTATAATTAATGCATTCCTAACAGTTTTTACGCGTAAAGTGAATTGTTATGGGCTTTTAGTATCTAAGCGAGCTCTCTTGTTGAACCTTCGTGATATTTTATTAGAAAAAAGTTCTTCAAGTTTTCTTCAGATCAATCTATTATTAAATTAAAAATATTATAAAATTCGTCACAAATTCCCATTGTCTAATCTAAGATTTGTATTTAGAACACATTTATAAAGATGTTAGCCCACTTTTTTGTCATTCTAACCTTGTTATCACAGACGATAAAAATAAAATTACAAAAAAACGCGCTAAAATCTTTATAAGCTCGTTCTGAATATGGACCTAAATCTGTCTAATAAATTGAATTAATAGGACACAGATTATTTTACTCTAAATTTAAGAATTTTTTAATTTAAAAAAAATAATTTTTCTTCCAACAATAATTATGATTGTCCCCATATCAATCTTATTTTATGATATTATATAGAAGAGCAAACGCATTGAATCCGAAAATCTCTCTTGTGGGGACTATTATATAAATAAATTTTTTTTATTTATTTTATAATCTTTATACTTATTTCATTTTTATTATAATAATACAAATAATATGCATAGGAACAATATATTCCAATATACATTACCAGTTACTTCGTTTTATGACTATGATATGAAAAGTCTGCAATGTATCATCAGAAAATGTTTCATTGTAGAGATTCGATAAACGAAACCAGAACCGTGGCCTGTTTCTGTCGAGAGTGCTATAATGAAAAAGAACACATGCACTCTATGGCATGTGCGCTATGATCATATATCTATTCCAGAGAAATTCATTTCAATGTCAATATGATCACGTACATATAATCTCCTTATCTGTTGTAATTTTAATATAATTTTATTCTATTTAAAGAAAAAGCATAATTAAACCGTGTGAATATACATTGAATTTCAATATTTACATGGAAGAAACAATCATAGTTGAATTAACAAGATATGTTTGGATAAGCAAGTAGCAAGTTTTAGTATAAATAAACAGAATTTCTAGTTATGTATTCTATTATAATCAATATTTTAGTATGCAACCAGAACATTGAGATATGATGACTAGAAGAATTTGATTAACACTTTCTGGTTAGGTTTAAAACTCTGGTATACATATAGCAATATGCGATATTGCTATCAAATAGACGCGACGGCGTTCTATTTCTCGTATAAGAAGAAAACCACACACAATAAAATAAAAGACGCATCTTTATACAATTTTTCACGGGTATTCCAATAACTTCTCATAAAGTGATTTCTCTTACGAGTCCCCAAAATTAGGTTCGAAGACAAAAGCAAATGAGAAATATATCTTTTCAGTACAGAATTTTTAGTTTTATAAAATTAATTCAGAAATCTGATAATGCCTACAAGAATTTTGTTTCGTTGTATAAACATATTAATTAATCAAATTTTCAATGCAACTAGATTTTTTCAGTGTAAGCAAAATCAGAATGCAAATAATTAAATTTGTTTAATTATTATAGATAAATAAAATATGTGGTACCAATAAAAAATATGGATCGTTCATATTTCATCAAACAATCTGGTTGTTTTATTCTTTATTTTAGATTAATTCAATAATTTTTAATTCAATAATTCAATTGTTTTCCTTGTTATATAAAGATTTTTTTTATTCTAATACTCTACACTTATTTCTAGAATAATTTCGTGAATGACAGCGATCTGAAAGCCGGTATATTTTGGCACGTTGAAGTTACTGCATTTGTTTTTTATCACAGGGCTAAGAACGTCTCGAAACTAAAAATCTTTGGATCAATATCTGTCTACATTTCTTAAGACAAATTAAAAGATGTCGAAGTCTAGAAAGATTTTACGAAAGTAATACATATTCGAATGATATATAACTATTCATTAGATCTAATACATTGAGTCAAGTAAAGTTTAATGACTACAGAAATCGAAAATAAGATTTTGTTAATTAATAATGTATCATCAACAATATTGTACACTTTTTATATTTATATATATAATTTCAATCGAATATTTTCCTATTAGAAAATATAAAAATAAATTTACATAACAAATTTCTAAAACTCTCTTCTTCTCTTTTTAAGATTATAATTTGATTAAATAAGTTTTCTTCATTGCTTCGGTATTCATGTACAGTAATTCTTTTTCTTTTTACAAGTTATAGTTGTTAGTAACTAACAAGAAAATGAACCTTCAATTTACAATTTTTATTTTGTATGCTACAACAGCATTTTATTTTGTATACAGTAGATTTTCCAGGTCAGGAACTTGATTCATAAAAATATTGTTTTCAGTATGCTAATAATAATGCAATTCAGATTAGCTATATGTCTCATAAATGTTAATCTATATAAAAATTTACTCTTCTTATAAAATTCTTATATCAATAAAAATTATAAAAGATCTAACAGTTTTGTTTAATATTTTCCTTTAATACTCTTAAATATTGGTAACTAATTTCATTTTTTAATAGTTTATTATGACATGAAGAATAAAAATCATGAATTTTAATCTAATATTTTATAATTATCGAATTATAATTGATTATAATACTGTAGACATTGTATTATAGTTTAAAAATTTATTCTTGCAGAATTAAAAACTTTTTAAAATTAGTCGATTTCATCATTTCGCACTTGACTTTTTTCTAGAAATAATTAGCATCTAATTCACGTCTTACAAAAAGTATTTAGGGTTGTCGATTATGAATCTATAATCAAAATTTAAAAATTCAAAATAACGGATCCAATATCCTATAAAATTTAACATTTTTCTCCGTCATATTAGATCCATTTAAAATTTTGAAATTTTTACTCAAATTTGTCATCAATGATGTCAAAAACTTATATGTATATAACTTACATGTAAATAACAATTTTGATCCATCACATTAAATCAGCTGTTTTTAAGTTGTGATTTTTTTTTAATGTAATCCTTACATTTATGCCTTTAAAATAAGTTCAGAAAAAACTCATTATCTTATTTCTTATAAAAGATACATTTATCACTTGTATCCTATTTTATTTGACGAGATATGCAAATCAACGAATAAAACTAACAAGGTTGTTGTTTGTTTTATGAAGAGTCTTATTCTTCACCTTTAAAATGAGCCTAGAAAAAAGTCGCTATCTTAATTTTTGTACAAGATATGAATTTTTCAAAAGAATCGCCGAGACGTATACATGTGCTACCAGGCGCGAAAAGGTTAAGGAATAAAAATGGAAAGATAAGTTAGACATATACATGAGAGATTATATGTTATATACATATGTATATATTTCCGGTGAGATTGTGTCTGAAAAATTGTGAACAGCACAGATAGAACTTAGCCGAGAAACATTTGAAGTTTACGTGCGACCAAAGGAGCTCGATTATGGGAGCAGCATTGTCCGACGTGATGAATAGCAGTAGTCAGGATTACAAAGCACTGGCGCGAGGGGGATATATCTCACGTTAAATAATGTCAAGAAAGTTTATAGAAAAGATGGAAAGTACGAGGTTCACACTTCTTAAAGCCACTCGGATAATGCAGTCGTACTTTTCATGCGAAAGAATAGTCAAACGTTCGATGAAGAATATAGCAAAAATAAGCTGCGCGAAATACCAGGGATACGCCTAGTTCACGCATCTCGTATAAATCTACTTCAAGCCCTTTCACCGCGGCAGGTGTCTACGCATACAGTAACAGGCGGATACGCGCATACGCAGAAAAGTGCAACGAGTAGGCTTTCACGCGAAGAGACGTGTTGTCGTCGTACAACATAGAAATACCAAGAGTAGGAATGTAACGTGTGGTTTTCAACCTGCGCAATCGATTGCCTTTGAATCAAGGTATATTAAAATTCTATATACTACGAATCGATTAACATGTTAAAGAATTGCGTCAACAAAATGCATTTTATTTGGTACAGAAAAGATATAAATAAAAAAATTATTTGTTTTAGCAAATAGGAGAGACTGGGGCAATTCGGAAGGTGAGGTTATTCGAAAAAATGGAAATATCTTTGAATGGGTACATGTTAAAAATTTATTTTAAATACTGTAAACGCGTCCTAATGTAACGACGTTGCTAATAAAGTTTCGTTGGCTACGGCGTCATATTGAAGTCGTGTAAAAAATGTGTTTTGTGACAGTCGAAGTAATTTCTGACAGTCAGTATTTCTTCAAAATTTAAGTAAGATAAATAAGATTCTTTTTGAAAACTTTGAATGTATTGTGTTGAATATATCCAGTTGAATGTATTTGAAACATTTCGTGTTTACTTTTTGCTGTGTGATGTCTATTTTTGTAGACCATACGCAATAATGCGCAAAGTTGACTTCAGGGCGATTCGAAACACTGAACGTCGAATCGTCATTCGAACAATTTTTTTCTCTTATATTCGCGTTCTATGTACCAAAATACACAACTTAATACTCAACAGGTGTAATTACACGAAATACGAATAGTCCCTGACTTGTTTCGAAAACGCTGAAGCAATAAAATTCTTTATTGTGTGTTTATTTTTTTTTTTTGTGCAACTTTTCTTAATAATACTATATATCCTTTTCTGAATAAAACAGAGTCTTAACAACAGTTTTTTACATTTTTCATTTTAAAACAAAATTTCAGAATATTCCCGGACTGGTTTCGAATTACCCTGGGCTGGGACTATTCGAAATACTTGGCACTGGTCGACATTTTTATATGTAGTTCAAAACAAGTATATTTCCGTGTTTTATCTATAATGGCATTGTGAAGGGGAAGGTTCAACCTTTCAAACCTTTTTTTTTAATGAATACAGGACTCAGGAGACGCAAAAGAAAAAAAAAACCTTCCGAATTGCCCCAGTCTCCCCTATATCTTCTTGAATTATAATTTCTTTCAATTTAGAAATTATAATTCAAGAAGATGTATTTGCTAAAATAAATAATTTTTTTCCATATAGATACAATAGTACTTCAATCTTAAAATTAAATATTTAACAAAATTTAATATTTAATTTTAGCATTTGCATTTTTCAGCTTTTATTATTAAATATTTAATAATAAAAGCTGGAAAATGCAAATACTTATGCAAAAACGATACGAATATTCGAAAGAATATTCTAGTATTTACATTTTTCAGCTTTTATCTATATCTTTACTGTACCAAATAAAATGCATTTACTTTCTTGACGCAATTCTTTAATATATTAATTGATTCGTAGTCTTTCTTGCTCCAATGAGAAATATCTTGAAAGCAAATAATTTATCAATGTAGAAAATGTTTCAATGAAACAAAAACACAATTATTTGTGTCAGCAGAAAATTATTTGTTAAAATCAATAAATCTAATTATTTAAACCTTATAGTTGTTAATAAGTAAACATTTTTTTCAATTTATGATATGAATTCTAGAAACAATTCATTAATTGTTTATATCAATACACATATATAAAACAATAATATTTTACCGTAAGTACATAAACGTTTAAAATATTAATAATAAATTCTTCATTAAAATTGCTTATTCGGGAACAATACGCGGCCGCATTACCACAGGTTCAATATTGTGTACCTTTGTAATGCTTATGGGACATCTCGTAAGTAAAAGACAACAATGCTAAAAGAGCAACATTATAAGATCTTCCAACCATATTTTGAAGAAATTTGTTAAAAATGAACCAAGCACTTTAATTTAATAATTTGTTAATTTTTCTATATGTTTCATTGCACTTTTATATGGTCCCAACAAATAAATGATTATTGAAATGAATAAAAACATAATTCAGTATTATTTATTTCTAAAGCTTCTTCACTCTAAATACTATATTGAAATTAACATAATATACTTTTAATGCAAACACGTAATGAATTGTTTAAAGATTATAAATGTATTAGTTGAAAAAGAAAGTAAATTGATCTCCTATTACAGTAATCATATTTTTATTGCAAGAAAATATTATTGTTCTGTAGAAGAATCGTTACTTTGAATGTAAGAAAATTTTTTATTGCCTCAAAAAAACTTTTTATTTCTAATGTAAAAAAATTTGTATTACCTTCAATATTGAAATTACTTCTCATCAGAAATATTTTCTTTGTTTTAAGAAATATAAGTATTCTTTAAAATTAATGTTTTCTTAATTTTCTTTATTTTATTTTATTTTATTTTTCATTTCTTTTTATTAAATGTAATTTTTATTTTTAAAAAACAATTTTTTTATTGCCAAAAATGTTTACTGGCAATAAGAATATTGTTTCTATGAATCAATTAAATGCCTGCTAAGAGGACTATTAGAAAAAATTATTTACTTGAAACAGAAATTTTTTCAAAATAACTAATTTTTTCCCCATGTACTATAAAATTCTTTTTCTCTCTCTTACTCTAAAATCAAAAATTTCATAGAAAATTTAGAAATAATTAATTTTATTTATATCTTCCAAACTTGCAGAATAACAAGATTATAAATGTCGAATATCATGAACAGAAAAAAGTTATATACTAAATGTTTTTCTTATAAATTCTTTAAAGGCAGAGATTGGACTTCTTTTTTTGTGGATTGCTGTGTCTAATTATAGAAGAAGTGCTCATTCATGCACAAGTAATCGATGGTAGTTTCGAACGGCTTAGCAACTTCTGGATCTCTTTCGCTTTATCGTCGCGCAGCGAGTGCTGCGTGCAACACCAGTTATCCTTGAGTTCGATCCCCTCGATTCGATTGGGCCGCGAGTGTGCGTGACCGCGGGCGTGCACGCATGCGAGTGTGGATTCGTGCGTTGCGATTAGATTTATGTGTGTTGACTGTGCGTAAAATACGATTCGAATGTAATCTCGGTTCTCTGGCCGGTCGGTCGGCTGGCCAGGAATCTCCGTAATTTGCGTGCTACTGTCCTCTTCCTTGAAATAAATTAGCCTGGAAGTGCTGGTTTTACATCTCTTTGAGCCTCCAATCTTGCTAAACGCAATATTGTGTACCTTTGTAATTTAACTGTCAGATAGCTTCGTGTAAGGTAAAATATAGCTCGTAGATATGACATTAATTTTGCAGATTATGAAAAAGCATATTGAAACGTTCTTAACAGCAGAATTGTTCTTAATCCAGAACTGTTATATCATCATCTTAATATTTCTTATCATTCTAAAATGGTTTTTTATCATTCTTAATATTTCTTTATTATTCTAAAATTCTTTCATGGGCTTTAATGTTATTACTACGTAATTAATTAATAAATATTTTTCCGTTTCATCATGCGTATAATAAGAATAAACATTCATATATATACATAACTGTTGCGTGTTTGCACAGACTTCGTACTTAAATTCATTAGTATTTTTTCTATCGTTGTCTGTCACGATGACATTGCTCATTTCGGTTTTAAGATATCGATTTATTCCGCGGATATTGAGTTCCACGGAGCTTGTCCATCGAATTGAATAAGTATAGGAAAACAAAAATAGAAGATGAGTCATTCGACATCGCGACATTAAATCGAAAATCGCAAGTCAACTTGGCAGAAACAACATTTTCGCAATCTCGACATAATTTAGTAATTCCACTAATTAAAACGCATAACGAACATCATGTAATTATACCACATGATGAATTCTCTCAGGGAAGTGCAACGTCCAGCCATTTCTATGTCATGATTCTCCCAAGCTTTAAACTATTCCACCTGCCTCCTAGGGATTAAATATCAACGAAGTAGCAAGGCAAAAGCTTTTTCATCAAGGGAAATGAACGTCTCGTCAAATTCACCTCGAAAATCTAGCGCTTGTTTGTTCATTCTGCGATAAACGCCGCTTGCTTTTATAAAACAAATCCGCGGTGCTTTTTACCCAGAAGAAATTTTGCCGGCTTTCGTTTATGCACACTGTATGAGAATAAATTTTTGCGCTTTACGCGTTGTATCATATTTCAAAGCTGTTGTGTCAAAGTAAAACAAGAGTATAATATTCTCTCAACTTCATAAAACACACTTATATTTTTCACAAATAAAATGTTAGTTTTGTATCTTGAAAGTAAGATATAATTTATATAAAATTCTTTCGCTAGTTTTAATGTAATTATAATAGAATTAAGTAATATAGTAAATGTTTTACAAGTTTCATTATTCGTATAATAAAGTAGGTACGCAAAATATTTCGAATTTATTAAATCTATTAACATTACAGTTAATAAACTATTTCCAAGATGGTTATTATATTAATGCGTTTTAACATCTAAAAAACACTTATACGGGGTATCCAGATAAGAATCATTTGAAAGAATTATAAACCATTGGATCTATGAAAAAAAATCTTTTAAAATAATGAGACGATCAATGAGTGTAATAAAAACACATAGTTACATTTTAAAAAAGTACGTAGTTGCATATTGCAAATAGTTGCTAAAAATAAATAGTAAATAAGATATTTTATAATTTATTTCAAAATATACTAATTGGTAACTACTATTGGAATTATAAATACTTCGTAAACTAAATTGACTTTTCGATAACTTTACTTTAATACTTTTACATGTAGAATAAATAGAAGAATCATATATATAAAAAAATCGTATAATTTTAAAAAGACAAGGATTAGGAAAGACTTGAAGTTTTAAGAATACTTAAAAAAAAAGTGTGTTTATTTCATAAGATGTCGAAACAGATTCTTTCGAAACAGAGTAAATTTTACTTTAAACATTTTTACGTATATCTTACAATTTAGCAATTATTTAAAACACTTATCTAGATACTTATTGTATATGCTTATAAATTATACATAGTTTTTAAAAGAGATCACATATTTATAGATTAAATATGTTTTTGTGAAATAAAATAATAAAAAAAGATAAAAAACTATATAATAATGAAAGGTGAACAGCATAATAAAGACTACAGACAATGCATATGAGTGCAAAAAGAATTAATTAAAAAATGCTACTTTCTATTATTAAGCTACTTTTTTTATAAATATAAAGTCTTATACTATAAAATCCTAAACTTATTAAATCTTTTCCTTCTGAGATTTTATTTCACGGCAGAAAAGGCGTGGTAGTTATTCATAATATATGTATAATAAATTATTTCGATGCTTCGAAACTTGTTGTCAATGTTCAGCATGATAGAGACATCGATTTTCGCAATTCTAAATTGAATGCCGCGTTTACCATACGGATACGGAAACGCCGGTTCGGACTCGGACACGTGCTTGCGAGCAAAGGTCATTGAAACGTGAGCGCCAACCGCACCTCGTTGTATCGTCATTTTCGCTGTTGAAACCGTCACGCATGAAGTGCGTCATTCCATCTACAAAATGGGGATCCGCAAATGCAGCACCAGCTTACATAATTCGCAATTCGCATAGCGCGCATTGATAGTCCCAGCGCGATGAATACCAAGGATTAACATCGCGCGAAGATTTCCAAGCGCTTGGGACTCGATTGTCACGGAAATTGAATTCTCACAAACCGTCTGTAATGTTCATGATGACACCAAAAGTCCAGCGCAACGCAAATAATATATTAGTCATGCTGTGACCAATGTGATTGACGTCATGCGTCCACGTTAATGAACATTCCTCGTTACAGAAATACCTGAGGTGTACAATCAGCAATTTTAGAAACGGAAGTGTATATTGATTTTATTCCATCTTCATTCATTCAGAGCTAAATTTTTAATAAGTTTATAAGAGTTCTACACCTACGTCGTTATACTGGTATTTAAAAAAATTATCCCCATTTAGAAAATTAATTTATAGAATATATAATTTTATAGAAGAATAATATATCATTTTCCTATGCAAGGCAAAAAAAAGTATTTTAAATTTATTCATTTTTTCTTTTTGTAAAGATATTTTTAAGTCTAGTAAACGAAGTTTTTCACGATGATGTAGTGTCAAAGTTCTATTAGATTGTATAATAATATAATTCTTCATCAACATCAATGAATGAATATTGAAAATAAACTTACACATTTACTGACATATTTGTAGATATTAAGAATATCTATATTTTTTCTTTTAAATTTCAAATATAAATGTCAATCATATTTGTTTTTATATACTTTCAGATATTAAGAATGTCTATATTATTTTTTTAATCTTCAGATATAAATGAGGCACAATAGGATAAAATTACACATAATAAAAAAATAGAATCCAGAATTCCCGAAAAAGGAAAATAAAGCAATTTTAGTATCTAAAAAATGTATGAAAAAATATATATAAGTTAATTGTGTAGAAAATTGCGAACAGGATGAAATGAGAAATAAGGATGCATAAAGGGTGCGACCAAGGGTGAAAATGGAAGTCATAAGAAGGGCAAACCGTCATTTCCGACGACTGCAAATCTCGGACTTTATGAAGCGTGCAATAAAATGTCCCTTCGTGTGCTCATTCGCAAAACGTTTAAGAGGGAAAGCGTTGATAGTCACGCAATGACATGCGATTTATGCTAACATTCATTGGACTTTATGTTATCATAACAATAGCGTTTACATGATTTTAAGAAAGCAAAAATTTTTGTAACGCACAAAAAGATAAAAATTATTTTTACAAGTTTTTGATCTTGCGATTAATTACCCTAATAAAACAAAATGTAAGCCAATTAAAAATGTATCAAAACATATTAAGACGTATTTTGCTTCAACTAAATTAAAGATCAAGGTTTTGTATCTATTTCCACAAGTTTTTAAATAGGTTACTAATATGGAATAGCAGTATATTTTTTAAAGAACGCACTGCATTCAGATGGCAATCATTAAAAGTTGTTGCAGTTATTGCAAAACATGCTATAATGAACCTTGCGACAACGACTTTCTTTGACATAAGTACTTATTTATTTTTATTACCCCTGGAGATTTCACAGCATTGTCTTAACCGTGTTCCCATAAGCTTAAAGTAAATTCTTTAATGTATATATCCCATAAACTCTTTCAACAATTAATGTTGTGTCTGTGTGTGTGTGTGTGTGTGTGTGTGTGTGTGTGTGTGTGTGTGNGTGTGTGTGAGAGAGAGAGAGAGAGAGAGAGAGACTAATGTGCTGTTTAGGTGTAATTCTTAACGTTTTTATTGATAGGAAAAGATTTTATTTATCATATTAAGATGTGCAGGTAATTTGAAATATCAAAAGCACAAAATATATTATATATTTTATATTATAATTATGGATATTGTAACAATTTCTTATAGTTTTCTATAAAAAATATAATTATATCATAAATTTTCAGTATTTTATATTTCTCACATATACAATAATTTTTATTTTATACAAGTGTCATTTTAAATTACCGAAGCATATGAATATAAACAATTTTGTTCTTGTTGTGAATGATAATATTTATTTTAGGTAATAATATTTATTTTTCATAATAATTTAATAATTTAAGATTTAATTTAATATTTTTTTATTGTTAATGTTATTTTATTTTTTATGTATTGTTGTACAGTAAAGATGTAATTGTATTGTTATGTTTAATTGTATTATGATCAGTTTATATAAATAAACAATGAATAAACAAAAAATGTATATTTTATTTCTTTTGTTATTCATTACTGTTCCTGAAATTTGTCCTGCATTCCATATTACATCTTATTTTTTAGACCACTCATTTTTGCACTTTTTACTTTCTTGTTAATACTAAAGTTCAATTTAAATTTTGAAAACTTTCATTAATTGGATGTTATAACAAACATATTTCTTAAGAGTTCTGCATAAATTAAAAGTTTTAATATACATTTATATCAAAGTAATGTTAATTTAAAAATGGATATTCCATATTACCTGCCTTTATCCTATTTGGTTTTAAATAATTCTGTATTTATAAGTTTTCAGAAAATAAATGCTGAAAGAAATGCTGTCAATGGGTACTATCATTGATGTACTGAAGCTAAGTATCCTGCAATATCCACGTTATAGTTACAGTACCATACATTATAGTTACAGTTGTCACGCGTGCACGCGCGTGTGACAGTTTCGTCTCGTATCACAGATACCCAGTAACAGTGTAGCACGCGCAAGTAATCGTAAATGTTAGACTTAACGTAAAAACAACACCACGAGACGTACCGAGAGACGAAGACCATTTCCAGCATGGCTGGTAGCCCTCTCGAGTGGCTGGTGGGCGGACGGGTGGTTCCCCATTTCTCTTGGACGGCGATGTTTTCACGACGAGCAATACCACTCGCGTCAAGTATCCAAATACAACGGATTGTTGGCAGTTCCACGTATCCTTTGACACCATACGCGATGTCACTAATGTCCAATGATATCCACGCTCAGCGACATAGGTGTGATTTTTACGTTGCGCACTTATCTCTTGTACAGGATGGAAGAAAGAGAAATCGACGAAGTTACTTTTCAAACATACACAAACCTCATCGAAATTTTAAAAGATAGAAGCACTACTCGTGGATATGTTTCGTTGAGTTTCAATTCGTCAGCGGGTGACCTTTTAATCTCTTCCACTTTATTACGATGTAGAAAACTCTGAAAATTCTCCTATATTATTCATAAATCCTTTCGAATGACATTCCGTAGACCACTTCCCACTCAAGAGTGACATCGAGGGGACGGCGCGGCGGAGACACTCAGTCAAGCATTCTGTCACCAAATCGAGATTGGTCCGGTCTTACGCGACATCCGTTTACACACTTGATGTCTCACAACCATTCGTGCATCAGGTACGCCTCATAGGCCGCGCGACCAGCTCCGAAACGCTCCGCGCTGGAGCTAGCACTCCGCTCGCGCGTAGATCGTAGCCGACCAGGGTAATTTTAGTCTGGCACGACGGCCACTGAATGGATGCCGCGAAAAGACGGAGGGAGAGAGATGGAGAGAGAGAGAGAGAGAGAGAGAGAGAGAGGTAGGGGCAAGCGCTACTACTGGTGATGGATGTCGCTATGAGTATAGGACATGGCGGCGCGAGAGATGCTCCCGAGAGCCGGCCGGTAAAAACGTAGCCAGATAGACGTGAGAGAGGAGGCTGTTGCCTTCTCCTCTTTCTCCTACTCTTCCTCCGCTTCCTCTTTTTCTTCGTCTCTTTTTACCAGCAAGCGTCCCGAACTGGTCATACGACTTGCTCCAGGCTGACGTCAGAGATTCCACCTAGAAGAGTGGGATTCCGATCAGTCTCTCTCTCCGTTTCTGGTCTCGCGGCTAAGTCTTTCCTCTCTCCGACTACCTCACTCTCTTTTCTTTCAAGCCTGCTGCCGCTGGTCACAGACGTCGCAAACACCTCGCGAACAACAGTGGAGAACAACCGCGTACTCTGCTTCACGCCAGAACCGCACAATGCAGTCGTCAGCTACGTCTTACGTGATGATACCTTACGATCTCTTTCTGTTATTTTTAAACGATGACTGCCTGCGTCCTCAATACGTCTGTCGTAACAAAGAGTATCGCAAATTCCAATCGTATTCTTCTTTAAACTGCTTTGCTCTTCATCCTTTTAAAATCGTCGTTTCCTTACTAAATAATATAATAGCTTCGTTGACAAAAATATTTTCAACGCAATTTCGCGAATCGTTACAAATTATTCAACTGTGTGAATGTCGGACGGACAAGGACATATGTGAGACTAGAACCAGCTCCGTTCAACTTTCGAATCTGGTATTTGTACGTTCTATGAGTGGACTGGAGTGGACCTTTTCTCTCGATGCACTCCACTCGAGGATATTACGTACATTCAATTAAACTAACTTCACGCGCTGCTTTAATGCACCAATTAATCACGGGCGAAAAAGACTTCAGTACATTTTACAAACTAGTTTTCGCCTGTGAATTTCCGTAATTTAGTCGATGCAATATTTTCCCACTCATCTAATTAGTCGTTGAGTGCAATGCTTCCAACGAGGCAATTAATTCATCAGACACCCGAGAAGCATAAACAAGTTGATCTCATCCATTCGTTATTGTCCTTTTTATCTCTTTTGCTCGTTTTCTTGTACTCCTTTTTGTCTTCTTTCTGTATACTCGTCTTTATTTATCGCTAATGCAAGAGACTCACGCACGATATCAGCTTAGAATAGATTTTCCCGTGATAAAAAATCATTTGTCGCAAAGTGTATAATATGATTATCCTCGAGGCCGTTTAGCGTACGTCAACTAATGGAGCAGCGGCGAAGCGCGGCTACGCGACGCAAGTTCCCACGTTTTTCCGTTAGCACCGTCGCCGTCACGCTCAGCTACTTCCGGCGACCCCACCGGAACTCAAAGTACGTTTAATCTCTCGCGGAGAATCCAGTTAAAGAGTTCAGGAGTTTGACACTCTTGTCGATCACTTTCGAAAAACTCATTCATCAATTATTTCCACTCGAGGCAAAATTTATGTAATCAAGCGGATAAAAACACACGATCGTACAGCACAATAAAGTTTTTCAGCTTATGTCAACGAAGAATTGATTTTAACAAAAATAATCACGTTTAAAAATTATTTGAAATATTCACATTTAAAAAATTATTTCAACTTGGTTAGAAAGAGATCTTTGTCAGGTAATCCAACGGGCGATGACGGTGCCACGGCATTCGAATGCAAGCTCAACGTTTTCACGATCTGATGAACGCGCCATCTGGATGCACAGGTAACACAGGTAGATGATTCAACGATACAACAATTTCATGGAGGACGCCTGAAGCGCAGCCGAACACTTATCAATAAAGTTCAAATTTAGAAACACCATCGCACCGTTTCACTTTTGTCGCAGAAAACGACGTGACGCGACATTGCAGACTTTCACCAAACGGTATCGATGAGAAGAGTTTGTTTGAAGGCACGTACACTCTCGGGCGCAAGCGAGCCTGACCAACGGATATACGACAACCCCCCCTGAGAGACTGTAGACGCGAAGGTCCAACAGGCCCAGGTCGTTCTACCCCACTCTACCGTTTGTCAGGGACAGACATATATCTGTCAGGCCCTTCCTTTAAAAGATATTTTACTGCAGTGCTTATCTCCTTTAAATTTTAAAATGTTCTTGCTTAATATAACTATGTTGTATTATATATTTTTTTAAATATATTTAATTTTTATTTAGATCTCTTAATAGAT
>QKQZ01026980.1:0-10973 GCA_003595255.1 Solenopsis fugax
GCCAATCCAGCCGAGCCGCCGCAGGCCTCCCCGTCGCCAGCATACGCACCAGCAGCAGCTCCATCGGGAACGCAACCGACAGCAGCAGCAGCAGCAGCAGCAGCAGGAGCGTCGTCGATTGCGCTTGCTACCGTGGTCGCATAGCCACGGTTCGCGTGCCTTCCTGGTGGTGCTGCTGCTATTGGCCAACAACCCTCTGGTCCTGACGCAGGCCGAGCCGCCGGAATCACCGGCGGCTCTGGCGGCTCCGACGACCCAATGCCAGGAGACCTCTACCTCGCACAGGAATTTGTGGTCGGGAAGCAACGACACGGCTATCCAACCATTGAACTTGACCATCGGCTATCTTACGGCTGTTAAGGGTGCTCTCAAGGACCGTCAGGGCCTGGCCATTTCCGGCGCCATGACCATAGCCCTCGACGAGGTGAGATTTATAGCTTTCCGTGTCCTTACTCTCTCGTGCGAGTTTCAGCTGCCTTGAAAAAACAAAAAACTTCAAAATAGATCGGATAAGAGGAACGAATCCGATTTCAAGCGTGTATATGTTGACCTAGGAAACGAAATCCGTTATCTTCTTCATTCAAACGTTCTGACGATTTATCGCCTACTGTAATCAATAAGACGTCTCTCGGAATAAGAGAAAATCATCTGCTTTGCTGCACGGAATCTACTATCGCTCATCGTGATATGTGACACGCGTTTGCATACAACCAATCGTCCCACTTTTGTGAAAGATATTTCATAAAAATATTAAAGATGTAGCTTTGATACTCGGTTGCTGAGTTTCGTTGCAAGATTACAGTATTATTATTGTGCGCGTGACTGGTAATGGCAAGTCATTGACGCTATTAGTTTACACGGTACATCGACAATTGCTGGCTGGTAGCCCGATGATCCGGATCCAGTTAGAATCGTAGGGCGAAGTCGAGTCTGAGGAGACGGCCGGCCACTCCCTCGAAAATTTCATTTTCGTTCGGCGCAATCTCGATTCCGCAACCTCCGTTCCTTTTCTCCGAGACACGTCCCACTTCCCGCTCGTGTTACACGCGGACAATTACCGCGAAATTATAACGTGTGCGTAAGATGGAAACTAGTTATCTCGTCGAGATGCTGAACTCTTTCCATTAAGCGTGGATTGAAACGTCATACGTTGCCGATCATGCGAATGGTAATAGCATCTCACGCTCTCTAACACTCTATCTGCCATCGACGCTCTAATCGGAGAAGGTCGTCCACGTGGAAATGCGATTGATAAGGCGTGCTTAAAATTATAGATTCCGGTGAGTCTTTTAAGGTGTGTCGAGACTTAGATGGGATCTCTCATCTTGACGAAACAGGAAGAAAATTGGGTCGTGGGAACGATCGGCTTAACTTATGTTTAATTAAATATGTGCACAATTAAAGTGCATTTACGCGCACGATTTCTCTTTTTCGTGCGATTAAAAATTTCTCTGAGTACGTTCGTCTTGATTTTTGAATCTCCGGATCTCTTTGAATCTTCTCGAAAGAACGTCTTGCAGACTGATGGGTTTTTTTTTTTTTTTTTTTTTTTANTAAATAGAATGACAATTGAATTTTTATATCGTTTGCACAGCAACCTGATAAGCGTGCACTAACGAAATCTCAGGCAAATCGGTATCTCATGATAAGAAAGTGCACGTAGATTGTTTTCATCATCGGAGCGCGTCAGAAAAAAAGGTAATCGCCGCTAAAAAGCCTCCGCGTATATGCGTATTTACTCCAAGGCGTCTTCCGATTCCCGCGGTGGAGAGCTTCGGTCCAGTCGATGATTCCCGACCCTCTTGGGAGCCATTGCGGGAAGCTTCCTCGATTACCCAACAACGACCAACAATACCTTGCGTTTCTTTTTCCTTGATCCTGCCGTAAGGCCGGATCGTTTGCTGCCCCCTCCTTCCCGCTTCAGAAGCCTCGATAATTCATTCGGCAGATCTCCCTCCCCTCCGTCGGCCCCCTGCCCCCCGCGCATCCACGGGGGACCGTGAGACCGTTTTCGCCCGGGCGTGCTGCATGCCGGATAAAGAGGAAGTAAAAAGAGAAAGGTACGTGGCTCCCGCTCGTTGCTGCCGCCACCGTCGTCGTCGTCGTCGTCGTCGTCGTCGTCGTCGTCGTCGTCTTCGTCTTCTTCATCGTCTTCGTCGTCGTCGTCGTCGCCGCGAGAGCAAAACTGATCTGGCGATTCCTCTTCGATGGCCGAACGAGCGCCGCCGGACGGGCCGGTCAGGGTCGGGGAAGAGACGCGCCGATACCTCCGCGAGGGTTTAAAAATACAAGACCGGCGTTATTCGCCGGTCCGCCCACGCGTGCCGGCAGAAACGGCGGTCTCTCGCGAACCGTGAGAAGAATTCGCTCGCGGGGTTCGGGAACACGTACCCGCCGCCGCCTCTTCCCTCATCTCGTTCTCCTCTCCCTTTCCCCTGATCAGCCTCTTCTCTCCTCTCCTCTCCCGTCCCGGCATCCCTCCCTTGTCCTCATCGTTCTTTTTCTTTCTCAAACCTGCCTGCACTCCTGCAACCTGCGACCACATGTGAAGGCTCGAGAGGTTTCGGGAGTGAGAAAGGGGAGTACGAGAAGAGAAGAAGGGAGATGGAGAACCCGTGCGAATCGTCGAAATGAGTCTATCGTCGATCTTATCACGATGCGCGATATCCGGGTATGAAAATAAGGCTGCGCGGCGTTACGTTTGGAGATTAATTGCCGCGTCGATAGTAACAGAGGAGCGTAAGATCGAAAGCGGCGAGTAATATTGATCGGGCCTCCGGGGTGCGGGAAGAATCAAGCGGATCAATTTTCCCATTGAACTCCTCGCGTTTCGATCCTTCGTCGAGTGAAACGAGCATTTATTTGCTTGCTGCCTTCTTCATGTCGAGAACTTATTAAAAAAATTATAAAATATCTTTTTATAAATTTAATAACTTTAATTGTACTCAATGGCAAATGAGAGTCATAAATGCAGACATTTTTTTGCATAAATTGAATTCTTTGACAATTTTGTATTCTTGAATTACTGCATTGATTTAATAAACAATAGTCAAGTAAGTAAATTCATTCGTTTCAACCTCCTTCAGGCCATCTTCAGTGAAATTCAATCAACATACATAATTATTTCCTCCGCTTTAATTTAGTTCCTTGTTCCGCATTCGGTGAGACCACTCCCAATCAGAAAGTTATGACTATTCATAATTTAATGTAATCAACGAACTATAATTCTATCAACGTCAATTTTACTCTTCGGTTGTCAAATTTAAAGTGCTCCTTTAACAGTTTAAATTTGACAACCGAAGAGTAAAGTTGACGTTGATAGATTATAGTTCGTTGATTATATTTAGTTATGAATAGTCATAGCTTTCTGATTGTTGTATCACACTACGAATATGTGCAAACTCGTGTTTCGCATGTCCGAAATTTGTGGATTTCTTGCAATTGGAAGTGCAATCTCATAGAATACGGAACAAGGAACTAAATTGAAACGGAGGAAATAATTATGTACGTTGATTGAACTTCGCTGAAGATGGCCTGAAGGAGGCTAAATTTACGTAAAAAAATATCTGCGTTTATGACTCCCATTTGCCATTGATAAATAAAGTTTTTGAAGATTTCGAAAGTCGGTTACTTGACTATTGTTTATAAATTTAATCTTTGATAAAAGGTAAAGCTAAAGAACTCTGTAGAGAAAATTACTGGCAACTTGCGCAATATATAAAAATTATTTAATACATTGTATTAATCTTCAAATATCAATATATTACAATATCTTAAATGTAATAAAAATCGGAAATTAATGTAAAATGTAACGGAAGCAAATTTCAACCATGTACATAAAAAACATTTAATGTAAATTTAATGTTGTCAAAAGTGCACTAAATTTCGTGCACATCCTTTTTAGTTATAAATACATTAAAATTAATGTTTAAAATATATTCAATTTTATGGCATTTTTAAAAGTGTACACTGAGAAAACGTTTTCTTCAAACTTAATCAATTTTATTATATCCAAACAAATTTGTTATTTGAAATGGTCCAAACAAACCAATGTTTGAATCAATAAGTACGATTATTTAAATTTGAAACAATATATATCTTCGCCTTAAATAAATCATTTGTTTGAATCAATAAGTACGATTATTTAAATTTGAAACAATATATATCTTCGCCTTAAATAAATCATTTGTTTGAAACGAAAGATATAATATCAATATATTTTGCCATTTTCATATAAATAAATTATTTGTTTCATTGTTCGTATACTTATTGTAATCAAATAATATATTATTTGGTTGAAAGATATTACTTCAAATAATAGTGTTATTATTTCTATCAAATAATAGAGTTTTTTTTAACGAAACAACAAAATTGTTATTCAAACAAATAATGTTTCGTATAAGCATATGTTATTTCAATGAAACAAATTTCAGTCAAATAAATAGGAATACTGAATCTAAAGAAACCTTTTTCTCTGCGTTTCACAGCCTTACAACTGATTTCACAATTTTTACAATTCGCATGTAGAACGCGCACACGTTTAAGAATTTATTTTTCGTTTCCTTAAGAAAAGAATAAGACAAAAAAAGTGGATTAATTTGAACAATATTCGTTGCTGCGACAAAATTTCTCTTTCGGCGGTTCGACGCACCGCGCGCAGTTGCACGGTGCATAATGACGCTCTCTACGCGGCGAAGTATGCCCGCGCATTCAGCGAGTCGAAAGGTGCAGGAAACGAGCCGAGCTTTGCGGCCGTTTATTTATATCCTCCGATATGCCACGCAAGAGTAAGCATCGTGATCGCGCAATGTCGGTCTCTGTTCGCAGCTAGAATAAAGCTTGATTCACAAGCGTTCGCGGTCACGCGGTGTGTCTATGTGCATTACACAGCGGGACGATACATCCTCCGGCGCGGCGCGGCGCGACGTCTCCTTTAACAAATAACCGCGTTGCACGTTACCACGCGTCATAGAGCTTATTTTAGCCATACCGTATTATCGCTTATCAGCAGTTAATGATGCAAATTATTGCTCCACGAAACTGATGATATTTAAAACCTGGTCAACTTAGTTCTGAACGTTAATACGTTATGACAAGTTGACTGTACACTGAGAGAAATCGTTCGGTAGAATAGTGATCAAATGAATTTTGTAGTTACTGGTACCAAAAACTTTGTTACATTTAACGAAACTTTTTGTAATTTGTTATATGAAATTAATCATTTGGTTAAGGCTACGAATTGTTTGGTCAAAACAATTATATATTTAGTAATTATAATTATACAATTCATTTGATCACTATTCAACCAAACTTTGGTTGATCTTATCAAACATTTCTCTCAGTGTATGTCGGCGAATACGAATATTTCGCGAGAACAAACAATCGATCTGTTACTAGAAGACATTTTCAAGACATTTCTTTACGATTGCAACAATTTCAAAATATTATGCATTTAGAAGTAAAATCGGTTTTAAACGGGACTTATTATTTTTATTTAAAAAAATTCAACGTGCATGCGATGCACCGGTGTTCTTTATCGGAGCGTCAAGGATCCGCAAACGTCGTCCTTTTAAGAAATTAAAATTTCTTGTCCCGTTATAGCATGCACCGTCAAGTTATTTTCTTCATTTCAACCCGAACAAAACGTGCGACGCAGATCAAGCGTGTGTGAGTCTTGCTTAATGCCCGGTTCGCTCACCGCGATCGCAAGTGCAATGCTGATGCAGGTGCAACAGCACCACCTTGCGCCCAAGCTTAGCCCGCAGGTACGCGTAGTAAAAGAAAAAAGAAAAAAAAAAAAGAAAAGAGGTAAATAAAAATCGTGGAATTCGCGCTCGCCGTACGCACTCCCGCGATGTAAACTAGCTCCACTCTCGGTTTGGTATATTAGTAAATAGCGTTAATTGGCGATCCCGCATAATCGACGCGAGGGAACCTGCGCTGCGTTATAATGGGCGCGGCGCACTCGACTCTTTAAGCGCGCAAATCGCATTCATAATTATTCATTCGTGTACGGCCAATGCATGCATGTGCATACGCATATGGCATGTTAATTCTGTGCGCTTTTTCTATTAATAAATAATAAGGCGCGCCGGCGTGCAACGTCGCTACTGTTGACCCGGCTTCCTTGATAAAGGAAGTTGATTTAACGAGCCCCCTTCCCCCTCCTTCCCATGGATTAAGGAGGAACGTCGAACTTTCACTGTACCAGGACACGGGAGAGTAGAACTTTTCGCCCGGCTGCGCTTAACGAGGTATCGCGTTAAAACAGAACGAATTAGTTGATGAGTCAAGTCATTCGGCTGATGACACTGTGCAACAAATTTAAACTTACTTTTAGACCACAAACTAGACAAGATGATTCTTATAGATTTTTTTTGTCACTGAAAACGAATCCGAAAACAAAACTGTATCACATTACATAAATATTTGAGGAAATTGGACTTAAAGATGTATGGGTGGTATCTCAAAAACGTTACCAAGAATATAAAAATTTCACAGATTGTTCTATTATTACGTTTGTGTGTCTATATAAAGCTTGAGTTATTTAATGTTTTAATTATTTAATTTTTTATTTATTCTTAATCTTATAAATAACTTTTAAATGAGTAAGTAGATCTGCATCAATTTTTGCACAAATATTTATTAGAGTTTTGTTAGTATGTATAAAATTTTTGATCTAATTCGCAATGCTCCTTCCTCATCAAATTTACAAAAATTGAGTTTTTTTTTGCAAATTTGATAAGGAAGGAACATTGAAAATTAAACCAAAAATTTTATATATACTAACAAAATTTTAATAAATATTTGTGCAAAAATTGATTTAGATCTACTAACTGGTTTAAAAGTTATGTCTTTAAAACTGCAACAAAATATAGTCATTTTCATTGCAAAAATTATTATAAATCATCAATTTTTCGTTATTTTCTTCGAAAAAAATACAAATTTTTATTTTATAATAACTTTTGTAGCAAAAATGAATATATTTTGTTGCTGTTTTTACTCACTATTAATCTTCCTTTTTCCGTTTTTTTGAGTGAATTTATTTTAGGGGGATCGCATGCATTTTGCTTTGATCGCGCGCATCAAGCGTTTTTACCGCAAATATATTCTCTCCGCAAGATGTAAACGGCGCGACCATTACGAGCTTGAAAAATGTGAAGAATGACGTTGAAATAACACAACGACCCGCGAATACGTTGGCATGCAAATTGCGCACAAATTTAATTATTGGATGCAGATGGCGGCTGCGAAAAAAAGCAAGAATGCGAGGCATTCAACGGGAAGGGCAATGATATTTTTACGGCGCCTCTTTGAAATTGCTTTAACGGTGCTTTGACAATTGAAGTTGCACAAATTCGTGCGCTCACGCGACGCTATCATACGCCGTGTACGGCGACGTCGATATGTTTAATTATGGATAAAGACTAAATATCAAATGCTCTTTCATAGTCAATAAAATTTTCGTCGCGTTATACATTAAGAGAAATCGTTTGGTAGAATAGCTATCAAATGAATTTTATAGTTACTGGTACCAAAAACTTAGTTACATTTAACAAAACGATTTTTGTAATTTGTTGTATGAAAATAATTATTTGGTTAAGGCTACAAATTGTTTGGTCAAAACAACTATATATTTAGTAACTATCACTATAAAATTCATTTGATCACTATTCAACCAAACTTTGGTTGATTTTACCAAACATTTCTCTCAGTGTATCGCAAGAGTCAGTCTTTTGATCACTGACATAAATTATACCGAGTGATATAGCGATCTATCATTTTATCGACACATATTGTACCTTACAATCTATTCCCCTTTAATCGTTTTACCGTTTACTTATTCCAATAATCTGTGTCACCTTACCTGATGCGATCTAATTGATTGCTTTATATCGGTGATTCCTTCCGCAAACACTTAATTTTCACGCGAATAACCATGATGAAGCCGTCAAATTCTTTTGCCTATGCGTTTAATACTATCATTCATCCTCTTTCTCTCTATTAAGAAATTTCTGCAAAGCACGCGTGTGCTTTAGAACGTGTAAATTTATCGTACAAGATAATTACAAGATATCACGAACCTTCCTACTGGCAACCTTCCCGCTTTGGATATAGCGGTAATAAATTGTACGGGAAAAACTATGAATACATAATAGCATGTAATTTTATAATGCGCCTTTCGGAATGTCTAATCTCGATCCATGGCGTTGATATAATTATTAGGTACGAATTCTATCTTGTAAATTATTACGTGTCATCGTTTACATCGCGGAACTTGGCTAGTAAACAAATAATACATCAAATAAGCCAAAAGAAATACAATTATTAAACTTGTCACTTTCCACTTAAATAGCAAATTTAAAGATTTTTAAAATTTTTTATAAGTTTAAAAGTGTTTTTAAAAAAATTCTTAAAGATTGTTTCACATTTCGAAAATATTACCCGCATAAAGATCGTTTTACGATAATACTATGTAACAATCGACACCTCGTTTTCTCGTGCTGTATATTTACAGCGTGCTCAGATTGTGTCGTAAAACTGTCCGAGAAGCCGTTCGGGCAACCGGGGAGATATCTCCGCGTCTCCATCGTGAATGAGCGGAATACTTTCTTCGCGAAACCGCGCAACTTGAACTCTGCCGGCTGAGTTCCGTTAACATTAATCGGTAACTTTCATACGCCGTCATGTGTATCGCGACCTGGCCTACGTCCGCGCACATATGTGCGGCATATACACATTCGAACTTCGCGATATTTATTCCGCCGACTACGCGAGAACAGCCCGATCGCACAGATCTGCTCCGAACGATCGTGCACAATGCAACCGCGGCGCGCGGCGCGGCGGCCCGCAAAAGGATTTATTGCACGTGCGAACTTTTCAACGGCCGACCGCCGCCGACGGTTATAATTTCAGCTCGCATTGCCAGGCATGTAAATTGGCACGCCGGCGAAGTGACTCTACTCGGAAAACTATTGTTCGCTGGAATTCAGAGATTTGCATAACGACACCGCGAGCGCATGATGCGGACGCGAGCCGGATATACCGAGCGAGCCGTACGAATGAGCATCGGGGAAATAAGACGGGAATGTCGTTAGCGATGCGCCGACATGGTCGGCCGTTAACGACATGTTACAGCGCGGTCGACGCGTGTGTGCGTTTATTGTAGCGCGGACCGATTAACTTCTTCATCGGAGAATCAGCTGCGGTAAATTTTTATCGTGTACACTGAGAGAAATCGTTTGGTAGAATAGTGATCAAATAAATTTTGTAGTTACTGATACCAAGAACTTTAGTTACATTTAACGAAACTTTTTGTAATTTGTTGTATGAAAATAATTATTCGGTTAAAGCTACACAGAAAAAAAAATTAGTATCAAATCAATAATTCATTGTTTCATATATAAGCAAGAATATAAAATCTCCTTGGAAGTATTTATAATCTCAAAGAGACATAATTTGCTAACATAAAGAAATTTTGTTTCTTAATGTAAGTAAATTATGTCTGATCAAGATCATCAAATTCTTCCAAGAAGATTTTATATTCTTGGTTATATATGAAACAATGAATTGTTGATTTGATAGTCATTTTTTTCTGTGTACAAATTGTTTGGTCAAAACAACTAAATATTTAGTAACTATAAAATTCATTTGATCACTATTTAACCAAACATTTCTCAGTGTAATTGCAAAGTAAACACATCAAATTTCACGTAGGAATGTCTGTGCTATCTATTTCTCCATTATAGTATATGAAGAAATATTATAGGAAATATACGTCAAAGAAGAAACACGATAATACCAATGAAAAACGAAAAAGTGCGACAAAATGACCGGGACGCGACCATTCCCGGATTAATATCGGCTATCTTTTATCGAGATAAAAAAATTCTCCCTCCTTCGATAGCGCGGAACCGACGGAATGACTGTTATGAAATTGTTTCAGGTCAACAACGATCCGAACATTTTGTCGAACGTGAAGCTGGTGATGCGATGGAGCGACACGAGGGGAGAGACCACCGAAGCTACCAGAGCAATGGTCGACATGATTTGCGACGGGGTCGTGGCCTTCTTCGGACCGGAAGGTTCCTGCCACGTCGAGGCTATAGTCTCCGAATCACGAAATATACCGATGTTCAGTTACGTAAGTGAATCACGAACTTTTACCGATTTTAATTTTAAAGAGGGGTCCTCCTGATTCGATTTGCCGCGTATGCATATCGTTTGCTTCGTTAATGAGCATGCTATTATGGATATAATTATTAATAGCGCGATACGGACACGTGATTAGTGACGCTGCATAATGAGTGTATTATTCTTATTTCGCGACACGTGCTGTAAAAAACGAAATATGTAAAACTGCATGAATAACAAGCATAAAAGGCACACTATTATAATTTATTTGTAATGGAAATTTATTATAAATTTATCATAAATTTCATTATAGTTCAATTATGCTGCACGTGTGCGTTATAAATATATTCCCATTATAAATGTATTTCCATTATAAATCGTGTGACTTATCGCTCATGTAATTTTAATATTTTTTGTATGATAATTTCAGAGACTTTTAAATTCTTTCATTCAAAATTTTTAATTTTTTAATTAAAATTAGAAAAAAAAAACTAAAAATGTGAGTTGCTAATTCTTTTCATACTCGTACAAGTTAAAACCAATTATACTGAAAAAGTTAATAGCATAATAATTATTAATTAAAACCCAGCAGAGAAAGAGGGACGGAGGGAGGGGAAGAATTTTCAATTATTTATCGCGAAGAAGCGCGAGAGGTAGGAGGAGGAGGAGCGGAGTGAACAGACCGTCGAAATTTCGTGGTGCATCGTTATCGCGGCCGTTTCGTGCGGGCTCGAACGAAGAAGAGGCCGGCTGAAAACGGTTTCCGCCAGCGTGAGAACGGCGGGGTTGTAGGGCACTGACAAGGTGAAGTCGAGACGACCGGCGCGGCGCGGCGCGGC
>QKQZ01026984.1:0-16937 GCA_003595255.1 Solenopsis fugax
TACGGTCCCCCTCACCACGTGACGTCATACCCTGAAGATGCCCCCCCTCGGTCCCCTCGTCATAAAGCCCATGCCTATACCTGCGCTTCCCCCTTGCCCTACGACGTCCCCAAACACACACACACACACTTACATGTCATATATGTATACGCACTAACACATCCCTAGCCAGAACCGGCCTACTATAACTACTCTCGTAGAGGAAAAGGAGTTCGGTTTAATAGAGTCAGATTTATTTCGTTTGCTTACAATTCGTTGATCTCGTCGTTTTGTATTGCGCTGATGGCGGGTCGCGCCGATACGACAAGCGGTGTAGCGAGCTCGTGTCGCTGGGCTCGGCGAGTGAGTGTCGTATTGCTTTTTCGTCGGTGATGATAACGCAGATGTGTATTACTAACGCAGAGTATACGTTCCGTGTCGTAGAGTTCTAAAAGGCTTTCCGTCGCTTGATTATCAGGCGGCGGTTTATATAGGTGACAATTGCAGCAGGCTATTGCCGATCACAATTATGACGTTAGCATTTCCGCGTGTGTAAGCATTTTTGCAATACGTTTGGCAATCGCCCGTTAGGTTTTCGGGTTTTTGGGTTTGTCCGTGATGCGAAAATGCTTTGTCGCTTATTTTTATTTTCGGGGCATGGTAACCTGAGAGTGGTTGCCATGCGCCGTGTTATCTTGGGTATAACACTCTTCCCCCCGTCGTGGCAGGAAACCGAGGAGTACGAGTTTCCGTTGTATTTTTCTTTTGTGATTATTTTTGTTTACAATATTTCGCATTTATGCTATTAAATTTCGTTACATTTATGCATTTTCTTACCGTTAGCTGCGCTTGCTATGTAGCTTATATTATTGTTGTTTTTTGTTTTTCTTTGGTATATGTGTACGCTTATTCCGGCTATTATTATTACTATTAGGGTTACTGTTATGGTCCCTGCGCTGTTTATGATTTTTTTAGTTGTTAATGTGTTACTCGAGTCTAGTTCTTCGGATATTTCCGTTAATTTATGACTGTATTTTACTAGGTCATCCGAGTTTCTTGCGATTAGTTTTGGTTCTGGTTCCGTATTTATTTTAATTTTTTCTTGGGTTAGTATTAGATTACTTTCCGGTAAGTGGAACTCTATTATTCGCATGCTTATTTCGTTTTTGATTATTATCGTTATTTCGTTCGTTACTAATTTGCAATGGCCATTGATTTTTATTTTTCCCGTTCGTTTGAGTGTTAGTATATTTCTTGTTTGTTTCTCACATTCTATTATTGCGTTTTCTTTTGTTAGTATGGAATATAGCCACGCCTGTGGCTCCATGAGCGTGATCCACAGCGTGGAGTTTGATATTACATGTCTTGTCTCGCAGTTTTTTATTTGCTCGATAACTCCCATGTATTTTTGCACTTCGCACGGTGCGTCGGGCTGTATGTGATATATCGGCAAGTTCTGGTTGCATGTGTATGAATCGTCTTCTCGTATGCAGTTGCTTAGATCTTGTTCCTCTAACCGTAAGTAGGTATGGCTTGGCTTACTGATGGCTGCTAGGGCTTGCGTTGTTTTGATCAGTGCGAATACGTTATCGTAATCGTGTCGTGATAGCGGCACGGTTTTAATTATCTCGTACGTTGGATATGCTATTATGGGGAATTTCATGATACTATAGACGTGTGGGTTGTCGAAGTATGCGCTGATTTCCGTATATTTTTGGATTGTTCGCCAGTTCCCCGTCCTGATTCCGAATGGGAAGTGTAGTCCTCCGGGTAAGTGCGTTGTCGCTTCCTTGAGATTGGCTATTATTTCGTTGACCGGTAGCAGCCGTGTTGCTATTGCTCCGTCCTGTTTTGTTGTCAGGTACTCTATTACGTCCTTGATATCTTCGTGTAAGTCCGCTATGATTGCGTTTAATAATATTAAGTGTTCATCGATCACTTCGTCTCCTATTATTTGTGCTACTTGGCACTGCAATTTCCATGTTATCTTATTGAGCATATTCTCGTACTGTTGGAGGACCTGTTCTAGTGTTTGTAGGTGTCCTATTGTCGCGTTCATTATTTTTAATTGGTTTTCTGCGACATGTTGCATCGTCTGTGTGGTGGTCGTGGAGTGTCTTCATCTGTTCTCCAATGATTCTTGCGTCGTTTGTCCATCGTCCCGAATAACGTTTTACTTATTGTTCCAATGGCGTCTTTTAGCCTTCTTTTCAGTACCGGTGCCCTGTATATAACTTGTAGCCTTTCTGCCATTGCTATTAGTTTTTCGTTTTCGTTGTGTAATATTTGCAGTGAATTTCTGCACTTTCGTTTTGTTCCGTTTATTGTCGTGTTGCACATTTCTTCTGTTTGCTCTAAGTATTTCCGTAGTTGGTCGATGCGTATGTTTATTGATGCTACGTCGATCCTTATGGCGAGCTTCCACATTGCTTCCACTTGTTGTAGTGTTCCTAGTTTTTCGAAGTATATTCCGAGTTTGTTGTTGAATTCCAGTAGCTTGTATGGTATTTCCGTTTCTTCGGTACCGCTGTTTGTGGCTATTAGTCTACAAATTTTTAGTTTCATATCTTTATTCATCTTTTGTTATTCGATCCGTCTTTTTAATATACAGGGTGTTAGCGAAAGTTCGCCGACGCTCTTATGGATTGATACTGAGCAGAAAAGTCCTTTGCTACTTTTCAAAATTCGCAATACCGAGATAAAAATTAGTAAAGCCAGTCGAATAAGCACGTACTTTCCCGGCCTACAGCGCGCGGGACAGCCTAGTAGTCTCCAAGTCAGGAGCAGGCGGCGCGGCGAGGAGGGAGTATAAGCCGCTCGCCTGTATCCATTGTCGCTTATACTCCCTCCTCACCGCGCCGCTTGCTCCTGGCTAGGCGACCGATGGGCGGTCCCCGCGCGCGGTAGGCAAGGAAAGTACGCGCTTATTCGGCCGACTTTACTAATTTTTATCTCGGTAACTATTGCGTATTTTGAAAAGTGGCAAAGGACTTTTCTGCTCAGTTTGACTTGCTCTATCAATTTATTAGAGCGTCGGCGAACTTTCGCAGACACCCTGTATGTATTTGTGAGTCTCTTGAGCGTCAGTTTCGTATCGGTCATTGGTTAGTTCCTATTCGCTATGTTTTTTCACGTGCCTCTCCGTTATTGTAATTCCATTTGGGAGAGTGATGAGGATGGTCCGGATGATTTCCGTGATGGTCCCGATTTCTTGGGCGATTCTGCTTCTCCGGAGTCGACGTGTGATTCTGATTCGGAGGCGGATTCTGATGATTCGTTTCATTCTGCTGATACTTTTCCATTGCCTGTGTATTTGGCGGCTGTACACTCTCCTGGTGAGTTATATTTGCATCTATTTCTTTCTTCTTTCTTCTTGTCTGCTTCCTGCGCGGCCTCTGGTTTCGCCTCAGGTTTTTTCTTACCTGGTGTCTTTTCTTGATAACTTTTTACTTTAGCTCTGTCAGCTTTTGCTTATCTTTTCTTTCTGCCCATGTCTTTCGCTGCTCTTCAGTCTTTAGCGGGCTGTTCGTGCGCTTACAAAATGCCTGTTTTAGTGCCGGCTATTCTTGATGAGGTGCCCCTGGAGAGCGATCTGGGATATCGGGGACAATGGGGTGGATCCTGAGCTCTTGGAGCTCCATTTTACGGCGGCTTCGGGTCCTCTCGAAATCTAGGATATTGAATTTATTGGCGTTATTGATCGTCCTTCGGATGACGAGTTCTTGTATGGCGGTGATCCGTTGGTTGACTCTGACGAGGAATTGGATGCTGATGATGATCCTTCGGACTGTGATCTCGATGTTGAGCCCTTATTGCTTGGCGATCCTCCTTCTCCGGGGTGTTTTGATCGGCCGATTGTGTCAGACTATGAGTCTGATACTGACTCAGACTTCAGTGTTGGGAGGGCCGCATGTCCCCCTTGACGTGTAGTCCTTCAGCGATGAGGAGGGCGCTTAGTTTGATTGACATTTTTATGCCTCGTAGTGTAGTTTTTTTAGTTATAGTGATTTAGTAGTAATGTTTTTTTGTACTTTGCTGTGTTTTCGCGTGCCCTTTTTGGATTAGTCTGCTGCCTGGAGTGCCCTTGCTGCTTGGCGTCTCTTTCGGTGAGTTTATTTGATTGCTTTTTTATTTGTCACCCGCTAAGTATCTGCGTGTGTCTTTCTTGCATGTGTCTGTCGGGTTTTATTTCGCGTATCATATTTTATTTCTTCTGAGAGCCTTTGCCGGTCTTCTTGCGCGGTTTTTCTTTTAATTCTGTTCTTGTAATTGTGCGGTGCTGTTCGAATTTTTTCTGTGTTATGTGTCGCAACGTTCTTCCCTCACTTAGTGAGGCCTTCCCCGAAATTGGGGGGGGGGCTTATGGGTCGCCTTTATTGGTCCTTTTCGTTTTGCTCGATCAGTTGTACGCCCTCCGGACGATGATCCTTGGCTGGTCAACGTGCCTCAAGTCGGTTTTGGTCGTGGTCGAGATCGTGATGCTGCCTCCTCCTGCGTTGCTCCTGGCGGTCGGGATGCTATTATGGATTTGTTGCGTCGCGAACGGGCTTTAGGTCGGGGTTGTGTCCGTTTTCATGCCTATGCTCAACGCGGAGGCCTGTATTTCGGCGCTTCTTCGTTTTAATGGGTGGCTGTCCCCCGCGGAATAACTTTGTAACTATTTACATTTCCCTTAGGGTAGTTTTGTAGTGTAGTTTAGTATTTAGACTTAGTGTGAAGATTTAGTGTATATGGAGACTTAGTGCTTTTGCTGCCTTGGATTACCTTTTCTTTTTGGTAAGTTTTATTATTTCTTATTATTTTGTTATATATTTTGTGTACGCCTGTATGTATATCTATATCTATATATTTTATGTCTTTTCTTGCTTGTGCTGCGTACTCATTATTAGTGTTGTATAAATGGTTTTAATCTGTTTACATGTACGCGTATTTTTTGTCGGCCCATCTTCACGGTGTAAATCACATCCAAGTTTTTCTCTAGCACTGTGTAGGGTCCGATCCATAATGAGTCTAGTTTCTTCGATCATCCTCTCCTTAGTGTTTCATCGTATAGTAGCTTTATCTCCGGGCCTGAGGATAATCTCTTTTGCCTTTCGATCTTGATATTCCTTTGCTTTTTGTTTCTCCTCTTTTCTTTCGCTATTTGGTTGGCGGCTCGTAATCTTTCTCTCAGCTCCTGTGCGTAGTCGTCGTATGTGTACGTGATTCTTGACTTTGCTGCTAAGGCTGAGGGTAATGTCGCCTTGCCGTACACGAGCTCGAACGGAGTGTATTCGGTGGCCGTGTTAACGTGAACATCGCATAGGGTATCCACTCGTCCCAGTCTGTTTGGTCTCCGTTTATAAAATGTCGTAGATATTCGGCTAGCGTTCGATGAGAACGCTCTAGGCTCCCGTTACTTTCGGGGTGGTAGGCTGTCGTCTGGATTTTATTTATTCTTAGTAATTTGCAAACGTTTTTAAATAGTTGGCTTACGAAATTTATCCCTTGGTTTGTTAGCACTGTCTCTGATATTCCATATTCTAATATTATTTTTGTTGTGAATTCTTTGGCGATTATTGCCGCTTCTTGGTTCGGAATGGGTATTCCTTTTCCGAATTTCGTGAGGTTATCCTGGAATGTCAATAGATATTTGTTGCCTCATCGTTAGTGGCCCCACGATATCCAGTGCGCATTTTTGGAATGGTTTTTCTGGCGTGTCCGTTATTATTAACGGTGCCTTTGCTTTTCGTTTTAATTTATTTTTTTGGCATAGTTCGCATTGCTCTATGTGCTTTTCGACATCTTTGACCATTTCCAAACATTTGTGTTCCATTTTAAGACGGTTCAGGGTGCGATCCATCCCTTGATGCCCTCCTGTGGGTGCATCGTGGAATTCGTAGAGGATTTGTTGCTTCTTTTCCTCGGTGTATTCTCTCTTTCTATTCGACAGTGTTAACTTGATCCGCGCTCGGGTTTCTGCTCAGTGCGTTCGCGTTCGTATTTCTTTTCGGCTCGGTGGATTATCTCATAATCGTATTCTTCTAACTTGAGTCTCCATCTTATTAATCGAGAGGCTGGTACGTTCACATTGAATACCCACATAGCACGAAGCTCCGATTAAGTTCCCAGTGAGCTCATATTGCTGAACTCCCAGGGGGCTTTCAAAATTCAACGAAATAAATTCCCAGAAAGTTCAAATTGCTAAGCTCCCAAAATTCGACAAATTAAACACCCAAGGAGTTCAGATTGCTGAGCTCCCAGGAAGCTTCCAAAATTCGACGAAATAAGTTCCCAGGGAGTTTATTTCGTTGAGTTGGAATATCTGTAAAATTTTTATACAATAAAAATTATATATACATATATGTATGTACACGGAGAAGAAAATTTGTTAAACTTAAAGGAATATAAAGAATATTGAAAACAAATAAACGAGATTAGGGCTCATATGAATAACAATTCAACCTAAGAAAAACGAGCTTAAGAACCGTGCTAGGTGTTGAGCGCAAAAACAAAACCATCGACAGAAATAAAGCAAACGTTTCGACCTTTAATATAGTCTTCTTCAGTGTATACAAATCTTAATCTATGTCTCCGGGCACGTTTCATGAGACCATTTAAACTAAGGCGTTACCGTATCATGTGTGACCGCGTGTAACTTTTTTGACGACTATGTAAACGGATGCCGTAGATTCATTTTTGGTAAGATTTCAGATATTGTTTAATTTGATACGTTTAATTTGCGATAATGAGTATAATCTTATTGTCTGTTATTATAGATTAAGATTTGTATACACTGAAGAAGACTATATTAAAGGTCGAAACGTTTGATTTATTTCTGTCGATGGTTTTGTTTTTGCGCTCAACACCTAGCACGGCTATTAAGCTCGTTTTTCTTAGGTTGAATTGTTAAAGAAATATATTTCTTTGAATTATTTTTCCAAAGTAAAAGAAGTACTTAGTGGATTAAAGAAAAATATTTAAAAATATTTAGTTTAATTTCTTTAAATGTAAAAAGTATGTTTAAATAAAAATTTCTTTCTTTTAAAAATAAACAAAATTTAACTAAATTATTTCGTAAATCTAAAAAAAATATTTTTTTTACAGACTTTATTTTTATCCTTTAAAGTCAGTGACCAAATCAAAGATAGCTAAAAAATAACAATTGGGAGTAGGACCGAAACGTAAAAAAAACATTATTAACATAAAAAGCACGTTGCAAAAATCAATTTTGCAACTAATTGTTATAAATAATTTATTAAAAATTGATTTTAGAGGAAAATTCTTTGCGTCAATCGATTTTATGGAAAAAATTACTAAAAGAACATATAGTTCTTTCTTAAATTATTCATATTTTATGCAAAGAAAACTATATAAAAAATTAAAATCTGTTCCTGCCCATGTCCAGACCAGCAAAGCCAAAAAATAACAATAAATAAATAGGACCAGAACGTAAAAAAAACATTATTGACGTAAAAAGGACGTTGCAAAAATCAATTGTGCAACTAATTTGTTTATAACAATTATAACAACTATAACAATAAAGAAAGCGTCATATACGTTTCTTTAGTAATTTTTCCCGTTGAATCGATTGGCGCAATCAGTTTTCATCTACAGTCAATTTTTAACAATTTGTTTATAACAATTAGTTGCAAAATTGATTTTTGCAACGTGCTTTTTACGTCAATAATATTTTATTTATGCTCCGATACTATTTCCAATTGTTATTTTTTTACTATCTTTACTAGTCTGGCCATGGGCATCAACAGGTTTTATTTATTTATATAGTTTATGTAGTTTATATTAAAAACATCTAAGGTTAAATAATCAAAGGGCTAGTGAGTGTTCGCGCGGTACTCAACACGCAAGTTTCTTACTATTCAAATCAGCTTTACTTCAAATATAACTTTTTATTAACGATATTACAAATGTACGATTAGCTTAGTTGCTAGCGTGTTAGGTTATTGTTCCGAGAATTTTAGGTTCGAATCCCGCCGATGCGTTTTCATAGTTGTAAAATAATGAGTAATTGTAATTAGTAAATTAAGAATCTTATATGCGAAACAGTGAAACAGATTAAGCTATAAGAATAATAAGTTCTGTTAAAAAACTAAAAAAAATATATTTTTAAATAAACTATGAAAAATATAGCTTAAATAAAGCTTCTGGGGAGCTCCTACGTCCGCTTTTGAAAGCTCTCTGAGAACTTTATTTAAATTCGCAGGAAGCTTAATTTAGGTTTGCATGAGGCTTAAATAAAGCTCCCAGGAATCTTAAATAAATTTACAAGAAGCTTAAATAAAGCTCGCATGAAGCTTAAATGAAGCTCGCATGAAGCTTAAATGAAGGTCTCAGGGAGTTAAAATGAAGCTTTCAGAGAGCTCGCAAAAGCGGACATAGGAACTCCCTGGGAACTCCGTGCGAGTTCTTTTTAAGCTTCAAATAAAGCTTTAAAAAAATTTGATGAAGCTCCCCAGGAGTTCACCGTGCTATGTGGGTAGCCATGTTAGTGGCTTGTGATCGATAATGATTTTAAAGTGTGTGCCGTATAGATATGGGCGGAAATATTTGACTGCCCATACGATGGCTAATAATTCCTTTTCCGTTGTGTTGTAGTTCTGCTCAACCTTGTTCAAGATCCGACATAGGCTATAGGGCGGTCTTGTCCTACCGGCCCTTGCGATAATATCGCTCCTATCGCAAAGTCTGATGCGTCCATCGTTACTATGAAGTAGTTTCATTGAAGTCCGGGTAATTTAACACCGATGCTGTCGTCAGATTTTCTTTGAGAGTTTCGAACGCTGTTGAACTGTTGTCCATGCGAATTTTTTGTCTTTCTGTGTCAATGCGGTTAATGGTTTCGCTATCTTTGAAAAATTATCGATGAATCTTCGATAGTATCCGGTTAGTCCTAGAAATGCTTGTATATCTTTTACTTTGGTCGGCATCGGAAAGTTTTTTACTGCTGTTATTTTTGCGGGATCAGGCTGTATTCCGTTTTTAGTAATTACGTGTTCCAGATAGCTGACTTCCTTCCGTAGGAATTCGCACTTGTTGATTTGTAATTTGAGACTATTCTCTCTTAGTCGCCTGAATACCTCAATAAGGCGGCGATTATGTTCTTGTAGGCTTGAGCCGTATATTACGATCATCTAAGTATACTAGACACTTGATACCTTGCACGCCGGCGAGCACGGAATTCATCAGCCGTTGAAACGTCGCCGGTGCATTTTTTAATCCGAATGACATTCTGTTGTATTCATAGTGACCGTATAGCGTAGAAAACAATACCCGTACCAACGAATCACGTTGAAGCCACGAAGCGAGACGATAATTCAAATGATCGCCGGCGTGAATAATATCGGCATCACACGAAAAGAGGAAAAATCGCCGGGAGTATACATTGGCAAATGCTTAGTAAAGCCGCACGATTACTCATGAAAATGCTGTCTTGCATTTATCTTTTTGCCATTGGTATCTGGTGGTAGCCTGATGCTAGGTCCAGCGTGGAGAAGTATTTAGCGTTGCCTAGCTGGTCTAATATGTCTGCAATGTTAGGTAGGGGGAACGACTCGCCTACTGTTAGGTCGTTGAGTTTTCTAAAGTCGACTACAATGCGTAGTTTTTTCTTTCCTGACGCGTCGCTTTTCTTTGGTACTACTAGTATCGGGGCATTCCACTGGCTTGCACTGGGCCTGATTATTTTGTCTTCTATCATTTTATTAACTTGTCTGTTTACTTCCGCCTTGTGGTAGGCGGTAGGATCGGATATTTACGGACGCGCTATCAGTTCGCGTGTTGATCTCGTGTGTTACGACTGGAGTGTATGTCAGTTGATCTCCTTCTTGGAAAAAAATATCGCAAAATTCGTCGCATATTTCTTGTATCGTTTTTCGTTCTTCTTGGTTTAAATGCTCCGGAGTAATTTTCTTAATTTCTCTTGCCGTGTCATTGTCGATGGTTCGTTTCCTTTCTCTCTCTCTCGTAGCATGTGTACCTCTTCAGTGTCGTCTTCCTCCACGGCGTCTAATGTTACGTGCGGCGTCTTTATGTGTACTGGCTCCTCGTTCGGATTTATTACACTCGCGATGCATGAATAATCGTGCGGCTTTACTAAGCATTTGCCGATGTATACTCCCGGCGATTTTTCCTCTTTTCGTGTGATGCTGATATTATTCACGTCGGCGATCACTTGAATTATCGTCTCGCTTCGTGGCTTCAACGTGATTCGTTGGTACGGGTATTGTTTGAAGCGAGTATCTCCGATTATAACTTGTTTGATGTCATAGCTGTATGTGGCTCGGGTCCTGTGTATGAAGTCGATCTCGAGTATCCCTTCGTAATCTATTGGTACGTCGTCTTTTAATACGTACATGGGGTGCTTCCTTGCTTTCGCGTTTATTATTACATGTATATATACCTTTCCCAGCGTAGTAATCGAATGCCCTGAGATCCCCTTGAGCTGTATTCTTTCGTCAATGATCTCGGTTTTGTTGGTCAGTGTGTTCAATTTGACCAGGGAAATCGTTGCTCCCGTGTCGAAAAGAAATTCTATTTTCTTTCGCGCTGCCTTTTGCACGGGCAGTGAAATAAGATTCAGCCCGTTATCGGTGCGTAGTGCGTGGCGGACGTGTGCAACCCGATACTCTGTGGCCGTTCGCTTGGTTGACGAGCTCTTCGCTCTGTCTTCGTCGTCACTGCTGGGCGCGTCGGCGGCCTTTATTGCTCTTCTGTTTTCTTGCGGTCTCTCTTTCTTATAGTCGCGCAAGGTTTGATTCGTTCTCGCGGCTCGCGAGAAGTTACCTCTTTTAGTAGATTAGTCATTCAATGACCAGCATTCCTGTTGGGTATGTCCCTTCTTCTGGCAGTGATTGCAAAATTTGTCGACCGCGTTCATGCGAGGTCGTCCTTCGGGTTTTGGTAGCGTGAATCTGTTGGCATATCTGTTACTTCGGCAGTCTTGTCCGTAATGCCCGGTCTTCTCGCATTTTCGGCATTGCGGTGCGCCGCGACTGGGGGACTGTTTCTGCGGTTCGTATCGGTTTCTTCCTTGGTAGTTCAAGTTGCGATGACTTTAGTGAACAGGATTGCCTCTAGCAATGTTTGTTCCTCGGTCGGATGGATATTCTTCATCGCATACGTGCTCGCGTTTAAGAATTCTTTGAAGCGATTTCGAGATGTCCTATCGATTTCTGGGATCATGTTCCGCGCGTCTTTGATCGGTAGGAAGTTTACTGCGAAGCCGCGTTAGTTTCGAATGTCATAATTGGTTCGACCGTATGTTGTCCTAGCGCGTGCTCGTGAAAGCTGAGATAGCGGGTTCTCCAGTGGCGCATGATCATTATTCGCGTTTCTGGCGAGTTGCACTCGTAATTCCCTCATTTCGCGGAGAAGCTCCTGCATCGTCATGTTTGGGATAGGCGTGTTGCGAATCGAGCCCTCGCGAGGTCTTTGCGCCCCATTTGTTTTCGCGTTTACTACGTTGTGTAATTTTTGTATCTCTTGCTCATTTCTTCATTTGAGGGTTCAGCTAATGCGTCAGCGGGAGAGCGTGACAGCGTGAAGTTAGCGTTGAATGGCGTTAGCTCGGTCATGTTCGTCTGCGCGTTCTGATCGATTAAGCTGAAGTCTTGTGGTAATATTTCGAATTCCCGTTCAGTTATCATATTGATCGATAAGTCGAAGTCACTGTCGCTAATGTACTGGCCTAAGGCTTTTCGTGCGTTATCCCGTATTTGTCGTAACGCGTTTTCCGCGATCTCGATGGCTGTCAGGGAGTCGGTTTTCTCCTCTGACATGTACAAATGGGTATAATTGTTTCTGTAACTTACAGTATTGTGACGGCGATCAGTGCTCGTTCGGTCATGGTGTCAGCTATCGCTCCGCTGAAAACCTGAAGCTTGTCGGCTCGGCTTCAGTAGGGCAGTCGGTCAGCGTTGGTGACTCGGCTCGTTGGATCTCCTCGGAACTTAGTGGCAGAGTTGTTTCGCTCTGGCTTTTCCTTGCTGTCCTCGTGGTTTCGTGAGAGTTCCTCGGTTGTTCCTTTTGCATCTGGATCCCACTTCTGACACCAGTTGTTGTACGGCTAACGTTCTAGTCGAGCCTGAGCTCGAAGACGCCTGGATACGAGGACCCAAGAGGAGATTCGTAGAGGAAAAGGAGTCCGGTTTAATAGAATTAGATTTATTTCGTTTGCTTACAATTCGTTGATCTCGTCGTTGTGTATTGCGCTGGCAGCGGGTCGCGCCAATACGGCGAGCGGTATAGTTAGCGCGTGTCGCTGGGCTCGGCGAGTGAGTGTCGTATTGCTTTCTCTTCGGTGATGATAACGCAGATGTGTATTGCTAACGCAGAGTACACGTTCCGTGTCGTAGTTCTAAGAGGCTCTCCGTCACTTGATTGTCAGGTGGCGGTTTATATAGGTGACAATTGCGGCAGGCTATTGCCGATCGCAATTGTGACGTTAGCATTTCCGCAATTTGTGTAAGCACTTTCGCAATACGTTTGGCAATCGCCCATTAGGTTTTCGGGTTTTTGGGTTTGCTCATGTTGAAAATGCTTTGTCGCTTATTTTTATTTCCGGGGCATGGTAAGCTGAGAGTGGTTGCAATGCACCGTGTTATCTTGGGTATAACAGCATCCTTAGTGTTACCTTGCGATGCAGGTGGAGATCCAGAGCTAGTCATAGACGAGGAGAAATTGTCAACTTTCTTGTTAATCAACTTAAGGTTTCTGAAGGCGAGAGTGGATCCCAGTGGGACGTGAGGCCGCAACTTGAGAGTATGACATTGGAGATGATGGGCCATCGTAGGCAACATCTAAGTTGCTTAGTGGATTGAAGCGGTTGTTGTTGAAAAATTTCGACGAGTTAGGATTTCTACCCACTGTGTTAGCGTTGTTCGAATTAAAAAAGGGAAATTTTTTATAATCTTTGTAAGGATTAGAGAAGTTTGTAGAATTCGTGGAAGCAGTGTTGGCCATGATCCTTTTTCTAGTCTTAAACATAGGATGCTTTTGCGAAACAGCTAAAGCAATTATTTGATTGTGCTGGTGAACAATAGTGCAGCTAGCCGAAGTGGCGAAATGAGGCCTTTGGCAGTTAATGCATGTATACGGAGAGTTACATGCATTAACTCCTGGTTGGGCAAAGCGAGTAATCAAATACAGGCTTGGTGTTGCCGTTCGGGTTGGAGGCCTCATCATTACCTGAATTTGTGCCAAGATGGGGATCCTTGCTGCAAAATAAGCAGCGTGGGTTGCTCCTACATATTTTACTGATGTGTCCCGTTCTGTGACACCTGAGCACATCCTAGCTCTAGGGATGTAAAAGTTGATCTCATGTAGGACCCAGAATAGTACCACTTTGTTCGGCAGCGTTACCCCAGCGGAAGTGACGCATATGGACATAGAAAGTACGTAAGCGGATTTACCATCTGTAACAGTTCTGCGATTAAGCTGGCGAACGTTGAAGATCTCCTTGTCAGAGATCAGATGGCATTTTAAGAGCTTGTCGCTAAATTCTAAAAGGATGTCACGCACAACTCCATCGCAGGAAACTTTATAGTTTGGAACGAAAGCTTTGAGATTATAAGCGTCTAGTACTTGAGATTCCAAGAAATGATTAGCGGCCTGAGCCGATTTGAAGGTGGCGAGGCTCAGGAAGGATTTGCCCGGACCTATCTTTTTGGCCCCTTTAATGTCTACAGGCGCGATGGCTGCAACTGTTCTGCATATGGTTAGCGAGTGAGGAAGCCTTTGGGACACGGAATCCAAATTTTTTGAAAAAATGAATATCTCGTACGGGGGAACATCCTTTACGGTGTCTGAATGTGCTAGAACTAAGCCGAGGGTTCTGAGGGTTATCCTGTAGCGGCACGCTGGCTGCCGGTGAAGGTTCGGCCGTAGAATTAAGATTAATAAATGCACTGGAACATAGTAGTATTAGTAACGCTGGACTTTGTGAGGATTGCAAGATCCGAATCATTGTTTCCTTCTGGGTGAGACATGGTGCCAATGATATTAGCGATTTGTGCTTTGCTATATAGTAAGCGCTGTGATTTGCGTGACTTCTTACTTTTACCCTTCAACAAAGGGAACAAAGAGCGTTTAGATCCGCCTTTGACTTGAGGATTATCCTCTTCACCTTTTAAATATTTCTTCATGTTGACATCTGGCACAGTGACGTCGCCGGACGGCCTGATGGTCATACCGGCATTCGTGGAATTTAGTATGCTGTTATCAAAGCATTTTTTAACGCTGTCGCCGTGCTTCCCACACGGAGAACGGGACGAAGTTGAAGGGATGGGAATTGGGATGGACTTACAAATAGGAAAAGAAGAAAAATCAGGAGGAAGATTGGGGGCCGCCCGCTCCCCTCCCCCCGCTCGAGGCCGAAGCATCTTTTTCCATAATAGAGACCAGAGATGCGACTTGAACACGAATTGGGAACAAGAGATCAGCCGCCAGGGGCAAATCACGCGCGAAAATAGCACGAGAATCGGGCCGAAAAAACGAACAATCAGTAGTCAAGCGGATATCGGTACCAGAAAACTTGGACGTTCTATCATTCTTACATACATTTTATCAAAGTCTAGAAAATTTCTTGAATAAAAGTTATATTGGACTTTAAATAAACTGAACTCCCTTAATTCTTCACTGACGTTAAATTAGATTATGATATTAGAAATAAATATCAGTTAGAAATCACCGCACGTAACTCTTTCTTGTAATATACTTTGAGAAGGAAATAACTTTTCTTATAATATATTGTTGTACCGGCGGGTACAACGATATATATTTGATTGGGATCGGTTCGCCCAAAGGATAGGAACCCACGGGGAGGTACTCAGAGGAGGGAGCGCCGGTGTCAATAAATGCTCTCCCGAGTGGTGATGAACCGTTTATTCCAGCGTCGTTACAATCTTAGGTTCCGTCGTTACTACTTGTATATTGGGATCGAGTTTCCTTCGTGGCGGTCCTCTGCTCGGCTTATCACTAAGTGTCGGGTGGCCAGTATGAGTAACGTGACGGACGTCGTGACAGTGTGATTATTACAATAGAACTCCTGCTGCCGGCATATCGGCAGCCCAATTTATGCCTATTGATTAGAGATAGTGGGGGCATCGGGCCCTCAATGTAACCATATTTGGTTACTGCTGAATCAATCACGCGGTTTTCGGTTACTCGCGTGATTGTGAATTTCGCAATCTTGCATTTCCGTTTGGCCGATCGTCGTGGCTAGGAGGAAATGCAAGGTGGTTGATTTTAGCATCGCCGGGCATTTGTCGCGCGGTCAATCGCGCGAGGAGTTGGGTTACTCGCGCGATTGCAATTATTGCCCTCTTGCATTTCCGCTGCGATGATCACATGGTCGTTGCTAGGCGGAAATGCAAAATACTTAATGTAACTATTCGGGCTACAACAATATATTTCTTTGCGAAATGTTTTTCGTTTGCTTTCACAAAGAATTAATCCAAAAACTTTCTGAGATAAGTATATGCAAGACATATTTCCAGGGAATTATGTTTCAATAAAGAAAGGAAAATAATTACAAATTTTTAATAATTTACTTCTTGCATTAATTCTCCGTGGAAGCAAATGATAATGAATATGACTGCGAAAGTGAGTTTAGTTTTTAAAAAATCGAGAGAATCTGTAAAGTACTATCAGTACCTACAGTACCTGTTTACCGCGCCTTGACTCCTATCTGCCGCCTTTATTTATTGTTATATTTACTTTGTCACGATTCTCTTGTCTTATATTTAAAAAAAATAAAAAAAGAATTGTTTATCACTGTTATAAAGTACTCTTCAAGCCATTTATTATAACTTTCAATTAGAACATTTTTCTCTATCTCTTATAGTTTCGACGATATACGCTTCAAAAGAAAAAAACCGATTTTCTTCAAAGAAGTGTTTCACTCCCTAAAAGTAAGATTGGGCACGTATAACAAAATACGTGTCCCTTATTTTTATCTGTACTACAACATATTAAAAGCTTGTCTAAATCTGAGGCGAACACTTCCGTAGCGCACGGACGGATGCGTGTATGTACCATGCGCATAGTGATGTTTTTAATTATTTTTGGAAAATGGAAATGTCGCAACATAACTTTATCATATACCATTGAATTCGTAATAAAATAATCTTTATTTTACTTATAAAAAGAAATAAAAATTTTGAAAAAATAAGTAAGTGGTGGGGAATAGTATAACAAAAATTTTAAAAAGAAATTTTTTTATCACATGTTATAAAGTACTCTTCAAGCAATTTAACTTTCACTTAAAACATTTTTCTCTATCTCTTATAGTTTTGACGATATACGCTTCGAAAGAAAAAAAACTAATTTTCTTCAAAGAGGTGTTTCACCCCCTAAAAGTGAGATTGGGCATGTATAACAAAATACGTATCCCTTATTTTTATCTGTACTACAACATATTAAAAGCTCTCTAAATCTGAGGCGGACACTTCGTAAACGTTCCTTGTAAGACAAGAACACATCAAGCTACAGCATTGCGGTCCTCAATATCTGCTAGCATCTATCAGAACACGTTATTGACCTTTTTCGGGGAGAAAAGAAGCAAGAAAGATAGTGAGAAAATGCATACCGTGTTTTAGATATCGGCCTAACATTCCAGAATTAAGGATGGCGGATCTACCAGAGTCTAAGGTGGTAATCAACAGACCGTTTGCAATTTGCGGTATAGATTATGCCGGTCCTTTCACCATTCGAGAAAGCAAGAGAAAAGGAAACATACCAACCAGTAAAGCATACGTAGCATTATTCATATATTTTAAATTAAAGCAGTTCATCTTGAATTGGTAAGCAGTCTGTCTACAGAGGCATTTATGGCAGCCTTTAAACGCTTTTGCGCTAGAAGAGAAACATGTGTGCACATTTACTCAGATAATGGCACCGAGTGAGGCCCGATTGCGCATATAAACTATCGGACACAAGAGCATTTCCCAATCGGACACGGT
>QKQZ01026995.1:0-22758 GCA_003595255.1 Solenopsis fugax
TATATGTAGTTCAAAGCAAGTACATTTCCGTGTTTTATCTATAACGGCATTGTGAAGGGGAGGTTCAACCTTTCAAACCGTCCAACTTTTTTTTTTTTTAATGAATACAGGATTCAGGATACGCAAAAGAAAAAAAACTGCAACGAATAGCCCCNAGAAAAAAAACTGCAACGAATAGCCCCGATCTCCCCTATATAATACATATATGTATAATGTAATTTTTATAAAAACGGCCTATGCATCTATTACGTCAGAAACAAAATTTTTGAATTTTTGTTATACAAAACAAACTCGTTGCTGCCAGTTTTAATTCTTCAACCCCTCTTTTCTTATAACACGTCTTTTAAGCATACAATCTAGGCGCAAAGCTCATTTTTAAACGGTACATATTATTTAGTATTGGGCCTTATTTGGCTCAGATGCCTTAATCTTTTAACACGTCAAATGATTACAATGTAAAGTATGTATATCTATTTATACATGTGTCTTTTTATTATTAGATTGACAGATCTAAAGAATCTAAAGGTTCATGTTGGCACAAATAGCTTGGAAGAAGAAGGAAAGTCTTATGTCATAGAGAGTGTTCGCATCCACGAATATTACGATAGCTATTTAATTAGAAATGACATCGCTATAGTTCATCTTGAAAATCCTATCGCAGACAGTCCGCAAGCGCAAGCGATAAAGCTTGCGACAAACGATGATATTCTCGACGGCAACGGCATATCGTGCACTTTAATCGGATGGGGATCTAAAGTGGTAATTTTAAACTCGTGATATAATTTTCCAATTATACATATTCAAAAATAAGACACTTTTTTAGAAAAATTTATTATTTTTTCTTTTTGTATCTACTAACAAGTTAGAAGTAACAAATAAAAAGATATTTTTGTAATAATTATTCACTGTTATTCGTCATCTGCTTCAATTCTCAACATAACATTTATCCTTCTATAGGCTGATGGAGATATTTCAAAAATATTGCAAGAAACAGATGTGTTAATTTATCCGCACGAAAAATGTAAGAAAGACCAATGGAGAGTGACAGATCTGAGTCAAATCTGCACTTACTCTGAATACGCCGGAGCGTGCCGTGTAAGCTTCTGTCAATTATTAATTCTATCGATTATAAAACTTATTGATATACATGTATATAAACAAGGTGTCTCATAAAAAATGGCCAAACAGTCGTATGCAAATAAAGCGGACTAAATTGAATCGAAAAGTCCTGTACCATTGTGCAATTTTCATAATAGTTAATGAATTATTAATTTATAAAGGTAGCCGAATTTGCCTTGTCCGAATTTACTGCTAAATTTAATTGTGCGGTGAAATGTGTCCGTCCAACGATCAAGATTGCTAAGCGCGCGGAAGTTGTTGTTTATAAGCGACATTGGCTACACCTACACTGTTAAAAATATCATAAAATTCAATGTATTTTTAAACTAAACATTAAATTTAATGTATTTATAACTAAAAAATTTGTACATGAAATTTAGTGCACTTCTGACAACATTAAATGTTTTTTAATGTATTATACCTACTTGAAATTTGCTTCCGTTACATTACATTAAATTCTGCTGCCGATTTTAACAGTGCAGAAGCGACACGTATGTACAAAAGCATAACATCTCATAGCAACGATAACTGCTCGGCAGTCGTATTTCTCCGCGTGCTTACGTTAGATTGAGCAAATTCGGCTATTTTTATAAATTAATAAATTTTAACTATTACAAAAATCACAAAATGACTTTTCGACTCACAATCAGTTTAGTCTGCTCAATCTGCATACGATCGTTTTGTTATTTTTTATAGGACATCTTGCATACACACACGTATATAAATATTAAAATAAGAATTAATATAAATGAAAATGTATAAATGCATTTAATATTATTAATAATATACAAAATTCTAATTTTAAAAGTTAATTTAATTATATTAAATTTTTATCTTAACATTTAAATGATTATAAAAATAATGTGCAATAATCAATAATTTATTACTGCTGTGTATAATAACGATATTTTATTATTAATCATATTTTCATTACAGGGTGATACTGGTGGACCTTTGGTGTGTGATATTAACGATGAAAGAGTTCAAGTAGGAATCGTTTCTTTTACTAGTTCCTGCAAACTTAGATTACCAAACGTTTACACAAGAGTGACTAGTTTCCTACCTTGGATCAAGGCGAATAAGAAGAAATAAAAAAATCTTATTTAATTTGCTTATTAAAATGCCATTTTGTTTTACGTGATTTACAATTTAATTAATAACATAGTTTGAGCAAATTATTTCTGCGAAATGTATGCTTTTTCAAAAAGTTAAATAAATTGTCAATGCAAATAAGACATGAATCATTTTTAATTCTTTCCATATAAAAGCATGTTGTTGTCACAGTGATCGCTATTTTTATCCGCGATAAATAGTATTATATTATTTATGTTATTGCAAAATTTGCGAACCAGTCAATTGCGAGTAGTACTCGAGATTATTAAAAACAACTAGATCAATTGAATTCTTATTAGGGTTAATTGATAATTTGGATTCGATTAAAGATTCATCTACAATTATCATGACGTTTTAACCGTAAGTGATGGTCGTATTATCTACATAAAATAACAATATGACAAAAATCATAAATTTACGTGTTGGTTAAGATAGCATCTTTCCTATGACGCTGAAGCTAGCGCCCACTTCCAGCGGCCAGATCCGAAAAGCCAGGGGCGAATAGCGGTGCGGAGCCCCAGATAATAAAATGCATTTTAAGATGTGTTTCATAGAAAATTTAATGAGACTAATACACGTCATGTGGGGTGGGACCTGAGAAAACCGAAACAGTTTGAATTTTTCAGTATCGGGCATTCATTGTTCATTAAAAAATTATTATTAACAATTAGCGGCCAGATCGTGCACAAGTCGTACGCATGGTGGTAGAGTTTCAGAAAAAATTCTAAAATGTAGGGTGGGACATGAGGAAACCGAAAAACATTGTATTTTTCAGTATCGCGCACTCATTGTTTATTTAAAAATTATTAACAATTAGCGGCCACATCGTGTNGACAATTAGCGACCACATCGTGTACCGGTCACACGCATGGTGGTAGAATTTCAGAAAAAAATACAAGTGTTTTCATATCACAATGTTCAAGAATACAATTTAGAATTTTCTATCACCATGTGTGTAACTTCTGGCTGCTACCTGTTTAAATTTTTTAAATAAACAACGAGTGCGCGATACTGAAAAGTACAAAGTTTATCGGTTTCCTCATGTCCCACCTTATGTTTTAGAATTTTTTCTGAAATTCTACCACCATGCGTGTGACTGGTATACGATCTGGCTGCTAATTGTTAATAATTTTTAAATAAACAATGAGTGCGCGATATTGAAAAATACAATGTTTTTCGGTTTCCTCATATCCCACCCTATATTTTAGAATTTTTTCTGAAACTCTACCACCATGCATACGACTTGTGTACGATCTGGCCGCTAATTGTTAATAATAATTTTTTAATGAACAATGAGTGCGCGATACTGAAAAATTCAAACTGTTTCGGTTTTCTCAGGTCCCACCCTACATGACGTGTATTATTCTCATTGAATTTTCTATGAAACACATCTTAAAATGCATTTTATTATCTGGGGCTCCGCACCGCTATTCGCCCCTGGCTTTTCGGATCTGGCCGCTGGAAGTGGCCGCTAGCTTCAGCGTCATATCTTTCCTTAGAATCATGATTACTTACGATTAAATCATTCCGATAAATTAATCTTTAAAACTCAAACTATCAATTAAACTTAATAAGAACTCGATCTAACCATTTCTGAGATTTGATAATCTCGAGTACTCGCAATTGGCTGTTTTGCAGATAGATACACGGAACAGTCTCGCTATATTTGGCGCAAAATACTACTGTATCTCTCGATATATTCTGTAAATTTCTGTTTCCAAAATAACTTGATAATGGTTTCCGTAGCCATTTTTAAATTTTTGTATCGATTGCATTATGTATTCCAGATAAAGATTTTACAATAAATGTTTCATTAAACGATAAAGATCTTTGCAAACACAACTCTGCTTCATGTCTAATCGCCTAGTTAAGAAAAATTCAGAAAAGCGTCACAAGCACTTGATTTATATCATTGATGCACCTACAGAAACATATATAAATCTATGAGTTCACTTCAGCTATTCACTTCAGACCCAGGTAACAAATCTGCAATCAAAGATGCGTACATTTGCTTGTCTTATAATTGTCGCTCTCGTATACACTGCGAAAGGTACGAAATCATCAATTATTATAAATATTTTATCATAATAAAAAAAAACAGAGAGAACGAAAGAGAGAGAAAAAGATAAATAATATATCTTTCTGTACACTTACAAAACAATTACTTTTCAATATAGGCAAAGTACTTAATAATGAATGTCGATTACATAATAGCATATATAAGTTCTGTCAATATTGTATATATTCTGTACATATATTTAATAAGAATATACATAACTGTAAAAAGAATTACTTATATACAACACAATATTTCTTATCCATAAATTTCAAATATCTATATCTTTAATCACTAATTAATTATACAAACCTAGAATACATAAGAGAGTTATTGAATGCATATCATCTAAATCATACCTCATCGAGTACCTCATCAATATTTTACATTATTTACTTAAACTTATTAAAATGTTTTACAATAAATTACATACAGTGACAAAAATAAAGTAAATGAAAAATATGTAATATAAGCAAAAATTTAATAGATTACATCTTGTTTTGTACGTGTTACTAACCTCAAAAAATCAAATATTATAACTGATGAACTTTTGATCAATTTAGCTAATGTAATCATGCAATTTTTTTATACTGAATCTTTATATTTTTTATTGTAGAACATTTTACATTTAATAAATTTTTATAAAATTTATCGATCCTTTTCTATAATAAATTATTAATAAAATAAATATTAGTTAATGATTTTTTATATTTTTAATTATTTAAATTCATAAATTTGATATTTTCAAAAGCAATACGAATTAAGAGGTTCAAAGCAACCGGCTGCCTAAATCGTACTTTTTGCAAAAAGACTTATAATAAATTAATTTGTTATTAGTGAAAAATTAAACATTATAGCAATAGGTATCTGAAACACCAAATTACAATTTCCAATATTCATTTGCATATAAATCAGTACACCAAATAAAAAATAAATAAAAAATAACTTAAGTGGTACGCATTCAACAATTCTTTCTTATATCTCTTATTTTCTGAACGTTTGAAATTAATTTATGTTATACCTATGTCACCTTTTGAAAAGCACGTGTACCTAGGATTCGTACCTGAGATTTCTAGATAATGAGTCTTTTACTTTACATGCTATGTCATTTTGTCTATTGAAAAATAATCGATCAATTATAGTGTTATGTTTTGTTTATTTATGGTATAAAACCACAACGTACCGATTAATTACTACGCTGCAAAAAAATTGTCATGAGCGATTAATTCTGATTAAAAATATCATGCTGCATTATAAAATTTATATAAAATATGTATATGTTTATCGCTATTCGGTATTTATTCTATTTAAACCAATAAAAAACCATAAACTATTTAACATATTTGTAAATTATTGAAATTTCATTATACAGTTTATTAAAAATAATCACACATATTTTATATTTTACTGTGTTAAAATATAAAATATGTGAAGCAGACATTAATCAATCAGAGAAAATCACATACAATTTTTCGAAATATAATGTGCTATCAATATCATATTTTCAGAATAAATTTTATGAGAAAATTCTCTCCGTGTATTAACATAATTTGTTTTTGTTAACAAGGATCTCCTTCTGCACATATCGTTGGAGGCCTCCCGGCTGACATTGGAGAATATCCATATCAAGTGTCATTGAAAATTAATGGCAGGCACAAATGCAGTGGGACTATCATTGATAATCTGAACATCTTAACCGCAGCACAATGTGTCGCCTGGTACGTTACACATTCTAAATCTATGTATATTTGAATCTAAATCTATATTCTATATCTCTATATTTATATCTACATATATCTAATACTTATAATAAAATATTAGCCAAAGTATATCTCTTTTTGCAAAGAACTATTTGCGGGATGTAATGTAATCTATCAAACAACTATTTTCAGTAATTCATTTGTAATTCATTATGTATTTGCTGTATCCTTTTATAAAATAAATTTTATAGTATCTTTTTATAGTGTTAGTACTTATTATATCATGTAATTATTAACAATATTATTAAAATTAGTAATATTCATTAGATTAAAATAAATAATTTACTATGAATATCGAGCAATATTTTTGATCTGTTTTTGAATTATTTCCTTCTTTTAAATTGTAGATCAATATCATATTTCTTAACAAGAGATAAAATTTTGAAATTTTTTGACTCTTCATAATACTAATTCATAATACGTAAAAAATCAGAAAATTTCTCAAGATTATATTATATATGAACAATAGATTATTAATTCAAACGTAGGAACGATCAAAATAGTCGTTCAATGCCACTAGCATTAGAAAGCGTAGTTTGATCTATTTTTTTCGTTTTTATGCAATCATATTGTAACAGTATATCATGTACGATTCCTTTTGTGTTTCTGCCGCAACTATCTAATTGGCTATGTTCTATTCTTGCCATGTTTTTGCATTATATATGGCAAGGTATGCTTCATTCCTGCATTTCTATTTTTATATTACAAGTCATGATGGCAGAAACCAAACTTAATAAAGAAAATAAGAATCTTTTCTAAAATTATTTTGCTAACATATTGCTAACATTTTACCATTTGAATACTGACACGTTTTTTTTTATGTTAGGTTGGGATCTTGGCAAACTATAACGGTTCATGGCGGCACAAATTTTTTAGATACACCAGGACATGTTCATGAGGTATCGAGAGTTATCATCCACTCAAATTACTCTGAGACAATGGAATTACACATTAATGACATTGCCTTAGTTCACCTTAAAGTTCCTATGCAATATAATCCGCTAGAACAACCGATAAATCTTGCGACAACTGATATTAATATCGAAGACAAATCATGCACATTAACCGGATGGGGAGCTACATGGGTAATATCGAACTCGTGATACGGTAGTTTACTAATTAATAATCTAAGAATGAAACACTCTCTTAGAGAAATTTATTATTTTCTCGCGCGTTATATATAATAAGTTAGAAGTAAATAAGAAGATATTTTGATAATAAATATTCGTTATTATTCGTCATTTGCTTTAATTCTCAACGTAACAATTATTTCTCATAACATTTATCCTTTTTAGATTAATGGAGAATTTTCGAATAACTTACAAAAAATTGAGTTAAGAGGTTATTCACAGACAGACTGCGCGAGAGATTGGAGAAATCGTATCATTATAGAAAATAATCATGTCTGTACACTAACTAAACAAGGACTAGAAGGAGCATGCCACGTAAGCCGATTATCAATATCATAAACAAATCAGTACATATGTATTATTGATACAACAGTAAAAGAATATTAATAATATAAAAATTATTAATATTAAAATAATTTAATAATATTAAAAGCTAATCATATTATATACCGATTAAATTTTTAATATTGAAATTTTAACATTATTTTTTAATCTTAACATTCAAATAATTATAACAAAATTTGCAATAAGTGATTTATTATAATGGTATTTTATTGTTAATTGTACATTTTAGGGTGATTTTGGTGGACCTTTAGTGAATAATGGACTTCAAATTGGAATCCTTTCCATGACAGGTGATCCCTGTGCATCTGGATTACCAGACATTTATACAAAAGTGACCAGTTTCCTTCCTTGGATTTGGATGAATTTGAAGAAATGAGACATATTATTTAACTTAACAATTTATTTAAATTAAATATCATTTAATTAATTTATTAAAATTAATTAATATTTCATCTTACGTAATTTATAATTTAATAATATAATTTGAATAAATTATTTTTGTGAAATGCACACTTTTTCTATTGGTTAAATAAATCGTCAATGCAAATAACAAATCAGTAATTTTATTTTTTCGATATAGGAATATTAGAAATTAATGTTTTCATTTGTAATAACTGTTATTTTTATCCAAAGAGAGAGAGAGAGAGAGAGAGAGATAGAGAGAGTAAACAATATCATAATATTTATGTCATTGTAAATTTTACAAATCTATGTGACATTATATATAAATCTGTATAACATACAAGATTTAGTAAACTGGCAAAAAATTAAAAAATTAATAACCTTTAATTTAGTTATATATATCAAAACTATGATATACATATATATATATATATATATATATATATATGTATAGCCCTTACATTTCTTTCAAAATCACCTGTTAAATGCTCAGTCAAATTCAAACCANTCTGTCAAATTCAAACCAATTCAAGAGACTTCACGGTAAAGTACTGATAACATTACTACCACTTGTTTCGGACGATATCATTATTACTTTACTGCTAATAAATGACAGTTGCTTACGATATCCATTTGAATAAGATGGGGTCTATACACCCAGAGAAAAATTTCTTTTAAAGTCAGACTTAAACTTATTTAACTTTAATCTTTTTTGCAAATTTTTAATTGTCTGACACAATACAACTTTCTTTAATCACAGCAAAAAAAACCTAGTCTATAGTAATAGCATGAATAGTGCCATTTAAGAGAATTAGGGTACGATCAAGATGATGCTACTAATGTTTTAAAGCATCTTTTGATTGATCAATTTGTAAAATTCTTTATTCTGATTGATAAATCAAATGCTTCGAAGCATTTGTAGTGTCTGATTGACCCGAAGCCTTAAAATAATCTCGATATCAAATATCTGGCGATATAAAACTCACTTATTCTTATAACACTGATCATTAATGCAAGTTAGGATAAACTTAAAAAATTGCTCCGACAATGAAAATGGAGTAATTCAGTTGGAGATATGATATATTATAAAACTCTTATTCTTATTTAAAATAAAAGATTTGTGCTTTTTCCACGCCGCAAGTCTGAACTTCTTGCACGGTTTACCTTTTCTCTTTTTCTCACAATGTGAAAAAAAAAACAGAAGAAAGATAAAAAAAAGTTCACTCCTGAGATGTAAAAAAAAAATCTAAAAATAGTATCAGACTTACCAATACTGATGCGCAACAGCGGAGTTGAAACTGCTTAATCTGTAATGTATAAATATACACAAGTTAAAATAAAGCTCAAAGCAATTAACATTTCAAAAGACAATTATTACACCCATTTAATTATTTATAAGTTAAACAGATATTTAATAAAAAAATTAAATTGTATTTACAGAAATTCTTCCTTTAGACATTATGAGTTCTCATAAAATTTAATAAATATGTATAAATGTAATTTTATTTAATAAATAATCTAAGAAACTACCAGCTTTAAAATTGCAACTGTCACGGAGAAAACTATTTGCTAGCATAACAAATATTAAATTGCTGTAGCAAAATTTATTTATTAATAAAAAGTTATTATATAGACAGCAAAGGAATAAATTAAGAATACTAGATGATATTTGTTAGATATAAGTTTGCTAAACCTACAAATTATTCTGCTGTACAATCAAATTCATTTTTGCAGGGAAAGCAGGGGGATGGAAGAGCAGTAGTATGAACAGTAGTACTTTTAGCAGAGTGAAAATATTTGCTAAGAATATATCATTTTGCTTTAATAGTAAATTAACCTAATTGTAAAGACAAACACATTCAGACAAACATAAATTTTCTTTTATTTTAGAAATAAAATACTCTACTAACGAATAATTTCTCAATTGTGTCAACTAAATTTTGTCGCTGCCACAATTAATTTGCAACAGCAAAGACAATTTTGTTACAATAGCAAAATTATTTTTCTCCACGTCCAAATGTTTTAAAATATCATATTTAATTTTCATCACAGGCAGTGTTTCAATATACTGCTAATACTGAAAATGTACAGTATACTATACTCTCTAAATTGGAATCAGTATATTATTCACTGAAAGACAATGAACAGCCTCTGATTTCAGTGGTATACTTATAACTATATCAATCAATGATATATGCACTGCCCTTCAGTGATGATGCACTGATTCTGATTAGTGAGAGTACCCCCTTCTTAAGCAGAATCACTAAAAGACTGTGAATAATTACTGGTTGGTTACAATTATAAGTATCGCACTGTAAATCAGTAAGATTTCACTGATTCAGATTTAGAGAATACTCTTTAAATTGGAATCAATGTATTATTCACTGAAAGACAATGAATAGTGATTTCAGTTGCATACTTACAACTATATCAATCAATAATATATGCACTGCCTTTCAGTGATAATATACTAATTTCAATCAGTGAGAGTACTCCCCTCTTAAGTGGAATCACTGAAAGACATTGAATAACCACTAATTGATCACAGTTATAAGTACAGCACTCTAAATCAGTAAGATTTCACTGATTCAGATTTAGGATATGTTCAGGGAGACACTATTAGCACTATTTGCATCATTTTATCCTTGTTTTACATCTAATAAATAATAAAGATAGAAAACACAAATAGCACTAATAGTGATCTCTCCAAACATATCCTTCGAGAGTACTCTCTAAAATGAAATCAAAGATAATGTGATAATGTGATATTGAAATAGTGATATTGCACTGATTCCGATTAGTGAGAGTATCTCCCTCTTAAGCAGAATCATTGAAAGACAGTGAATAATTATAGAATACTGATTAATCACAGTTATGAGCATTGTAAATCAGTCAGATTTCACTTATTTAAATTTAGAGAGTACTTTTTCAGTATTAGTAGTATCAGAACACAGTCTGTGATGCAAATTAAATATTCCATGATAGTTAAAATATTTAATAAAGTATTTTAATATAGATTTTTAGTATTGGCAGTAGATTTCAGAAAATAATCAGTCTTGCAAATATGTGTAACGCAACTATTGCTTGGATAAACGTTTACTGTTACAGCAACTAATAAATAAACAATTACTCACCCATGGTTATTCCGCCGATGTCTGTCCCAAGGCCTCCTTTTTCTTCTCCTTTTCCTCCTCCTCATGGACCACATCATTTACCTAGTTTACACCAAGCACTTTGATACGCGTGCCAAGTATATTATTTCAATACCAATTTATTTAATATTCTCATTTATACCGAGCATATCAAGCGATTTGATACGGATACAATGCCTTAGTATACGTATCGGTGTAAACTAGACAATTGTTGCTCTTTCAATATGCTTGCTCTGCGACAAGCACCACGACCATACTTCACGACTGAATACATTTTTACGACACTCGCGTATTAAAACGATCGTTTAATAAAACACATTCGACACTCTCGTCATCGTACACAATAATTCGGAATATACGAGAAGCACGGAACCGTACGATTACCGACAAAGCTCGGAGTAGAGAAGAAACGGCTGTTTACAATCATTTTTACGACACTCGCATATTAACCGCTAACCGGCTAACACATTCGACACTCGCCATCGTATCCGTACACAATAATTCGGAATATACAGGAAGCACGTAACGTACGACCACCGACGAAGCTCGGAGTAGAGAAATGGCGAACGAGCCGGCATGTAACATCACGTAGCCCGAGATCGAGCAGCGAGAACCGATTAAAGCCTAGACACAACGGTTAATACCGTGCAACACGAAGCGTACGACACTGACTCTCACTTAGGACGATTGGCCAGAACATCATACGGCACTCCTGTATTGCATCTACACATAATTCGCACTCGAAACATACGAGAACATCGTCTGACCTTGCGGTGAACAATGACCAATATGGCGGCGCTCGCATAACTGTACTCGGTGCTCGGTGGGGTCGAGGACGATGGCTCAGCGGCGACGGCTGCCGAGCGCTGACGGATATAGCCGAGGGGCCGCGGCAGATGTATGGTACCGCACATATGCCCGTACACGTCGTTTACCTTGACACTGACCGTCAGCGAAGCATGTATGTGCTTACTTCGCATCACATACACTCTCATACTATATACTTATTAAATCTGCGTGCTAAGTGATTTATAATAAAGTTCTATTTAAAAAATCTTTCGAAATAAATAATTTCTATTAAAAATATTTTCGGGATTAAAATTTATCACACGAAACGATATCTATACGTTAACATTATTCGCGAAATCAGCTTCGTGGTGTTTTGATGTAATCGAGAGTTTAAAGTAACACACAAATCATTGAATAAAATATGAAAATGCGTGTAAAATGTTAAAATGTTATGTTAAATTGAATTTATTCATATGAAATGTGCAATAAAGATTCGAAATAAAATATTATTTTGAATCGCTGGATTGCACGTTTTATACAAATAATCACGCGATTATTATTTTCTGGCAATAAACTTTCTTATTTTGTAAAATAAAATATTTCAAGGTGATCGTCAATAGGCCGGCACGCTTGGCTTCGGCGTGGCGACTATTACACGTGTATCGATAACAGGTGTGTCTCAGCTGACTGACAGCGGTCAATGACCTTCCCACTGATTGTTTCGTTTACATCGTATCTCATTCCGAATTATATCTGTGTACGCGTGTACCGAGTGATTGTCAGTGATTTAAAATAAAGTTTTATTTAAAAGATTTTTTAAGATAAATAATTTTTATTAAAAATATCTTTCGAAACCAAAGTTTATTGCACGAAATGGTATCTATGTGAACATTATTCGCAAATCTGCTTTTCAATGTGCTTCAATGTGATCGAGAGTTTGAAATGATACACAAATCGCTAAGTAAAATTTAAAATTATTACGCTTATTTGCCGGTTATTATCAATCGGCAAGAGAAGGAGAGTTTTTCCTATTTCTGACTATATGCTGTCAAAGAGAATTTGACTAGATCAAGGTGAGTCCAGTTTTTATCAGAAGAAAGGATATATACAAGGTAGGGTAGTATTTAACACTATAATAATAAAAAGGTGCATGATAGGTATAATTTTATATAATATTTTTTGCAATTAATCGAAGACAAAAATGTTTTTTCTAATTAAATCCCAAATAATTGCAAACTTTATAAACTTTAGGAATTTTTTGACGAAACAATGAAAGTAATAAAAAATACAAATTAAAAGATTTTCCTTTAATAATCCTGAATGCTTGGATACCCAGACACAAGAGTGATCAATTTTGTACTTGAATTTTATCACGAATTTAAAGAAATAAGCAATATTATTTATTTTATTTATTAAAACAATTTTGTTCCATATAATTTATAATTTAATTAATAATATAGTTTGAGCAAATTATTTATATCTACGAAATGTGTGCTCCATCAGTGAAATAAATTGTCAATAAAAATTAATCTTTTTTTTCTTTTTTTTTAATAGAGACTAATGTTTTCGCAGTAATCTTTATTTTCATCAAACTATAAACAGTATCATATATTTTATCTTTTTGCGAAATTCATAAATCTACGTAATTGCTATATAAATATATGTTTACAAATTTAGCAAAAGAAAATTCTTTGAAATATAAAGAGGTTTAGTAGAAAAAAGAATACAAAAATGGATTATTATATTATCAATTTTAATTAAACTCTGGAGTGGATATAATGCATAGTGTTAAATATTTTAAGATTAATTTTATGATTGTTGTCTTATACTTCGAATTCTCTCTGTTTACAATATCTCTAATTAATTACAATAAATTTATAATTATTTTTAAGCTCGAAATATTTAACAATAAAATTTGAACGGTGACAAACAAGACCGAGTCGAGCAAAATAGAGATCTAACAGTAATAAATTAAAGTTCTAATGTATTTAAGAAACAAATTTCGTACACAAACATGTTTTTCAAATATAGGCGATTGAAAACTGATATAAATATAAATAAATAAATATTGTTTCTCAAACATGTTTGTGTACGAAATCTGTTTCTTAGATACATTAGAATTTTAATTTATTATTGTTAGATCTCTATTTTGCTCGACTCGACCTTGTTGTCACCGTTCAAATTTTATCTCTAATTAAAATGATACTGCACACTCTCAAAATTGTTATCTAATCGAAATTATCTAATCTTAAAAATCTTTTTGTATATGTAGTATCGCATATATGTATATTAAGTACATATATTTATATACTATATATACTTATGAAATGACTTCTTTTCTTCAATAGCAGCTAATCTCTCACAATGAACGCATTCTTTGGTCTTCTGGTCGCCTGTTTGGCAGCGGTTAGCCATGGTAAGCGAATAATATAAAATAAAATATTTTTACTTATAAAAATATTAATCGACAATAAAATCGGTTTATTTTCGGTGAATTCAGATAAAAATAATTCCTGGTTTTATTCACGGTAATATAAACCATGATGTAATTGATATAAAGATTTCTGTAACTCTAAAAATAAAAATTTTATTTATTTATATTTATATCAGTTTTCAATCGCCTATATTTATATCGTCTGCTATTAATTGTGTAGTAATAATCACACTCTGTCATCTGTTAGACTAAACATGAAGGGGAGATCAAAGTATACTAAGAATTTTGTGATCATAGTCGACTTCTTGAAGAGTCAATAAGAAATCGCCTATTTCTATGTTGTTGAGACAATGAGTTTTAATAGCACTTAAAGTTCAATGTCTACCATATCTATGTAGGTAACGCTAGTATAATGATAAAGATATTGCGGCAACCCATTAATAACAAACACGGATTAAATAAGATACAGAAAAAATACAATCTCTATGCATAAAGACATGTTACCGATTTTTAAACGTGTTGAGAAGAATGTATTTTGTAATTGATTGCGACAGCTTATAAAAAGATCAATTATAGCGAAACAGCGATTATGTAAGCATCTTGACTATCCCAATAAACGAAAATAAATTGAAAATTTGTAATCCATTTTAATTCATTTGAATACATTTTGAATTAAAAGACAACAGTTAAGTCATTTCAATCCTATATCATGGATTAAAATGGATTGGATAATCCGTGAAAACTCCTTTTAGATTAAAAAAATAAAAATCACTTTATTTCAATCCCATTTCATGGATTAAAATGGATTATATACCCCGCATAACTTTTTTGAATTGAAAAAAATAGAAATCCAGTAATTTCGATCTCATTTCATGGATTAAAATGGATTCAAGGAATTCTTAAATTTTAATTGGTCAGAAATGGATTCGTGTGGTCATTATCGAATCCAAATTCTTGATTTTTTGAATTCATTTTTATTCATTTTAAATATTTTGAATCCATTTTCATTTACTGAAATGGACGTTTGTCATGTTTGTGGTTAGATATAAATGTTTTATTTAAATTAATAGAGGTAACTCATAATTGTTAAACACATTTAACATATGAAGAAGTACAAATAAGTCTAAAACGTCTATCCTTAATTAATGTTACTCACGCATTGTAAGTTGTATTAATTGACATCTAATTATATACCTAAAATGCACCTAATCTAATTCCTCATTATTGATCTTTCTTAATAATAAATTGTGATTGAAAATATTGAATTATAATTACTTTTTGATTTGTGTTTTATATAATTATAAAGACTTGTGCAATCAAGTATAGAAGATCAAATATACAGCAAATAATATCTAATTTTCATTGACATTATTTTTCCGTAGGTGCAACGATACATCCAAAATATTATTACATTTTTTTCTTTAGATCATTCCAATTGTTTTATATATTCTTTTTCTGTATTTACAATTTTATACGTCTCTGAATGTATTGCCTCTTTATTATGATGCATTTATATTACTTCTTTAATTTTTTCACAGAAATATAAAAGTTAATTTATACACGTGTAAATAATCAATGACAATAATTTCTATTTTTTTCTATTACTTTATCCCAAAATATTGAAATAATTGAATTTCTTTAGAATATACGATTTTCAAAGACATAGCGTATATTATCATTAAAATTCGTTAAAAATTTTTTCAGCCGTGGATCCTCATATTGTCGGTGGGACTGACGCTTTAGTCGGAGCGCATCCTTACATGGTATCTTTGAGAAAACAAAACCAACATTTCTGCGGCGGATCTATTATCAGTGAGCGTTACATTCTCACTGCTGCTCATTGTCTTATGCAGTATGTATTACTTGCATAAAATACAAGATAAGATTTCAAAATCTTTCGTTATTTTTTCTTTAATACTCGTATTTGGTTCCGCCAATGTTTGATCAGTTGGGTTTTTGAATATTTCAATTTTCCAATGTTCCTTGGAAAACATAAATATTTAAATGTGTTATTTCCCGACTGTATTTACTTTTCTTATTTTCTAATAATTATTAATTTATTGAATTTAATTCAAGTAATTGAAATCCAATATTGTAATTCGTATAATATATAATTTTTGTAATTTACAATTTTTTCATAACATAGGTTTAACGATCCCAGTGATCTGGAAGACGTAACAGTTCACGCTGGCACAAACCTTTTGAGTGAACCTGGTTATGTTTACAAACCTGAAGATTTTATTATTCATCCAGATTTTAGTTTGCCTTTAATTCGCAACGATATTGGTTTACTTCGCTTAAAAACAAACATAGAATACAATAAATTAGTGCAACCAATTCCTGTTGCAAAGACGAATTCTGTTCTGGTTGGTGATCCTTGTTTCTTGACAGGATGGGGAACACTTAAGGTAAAAGAAATGAATATTAAGCAAGTATCTTAATAAATAATCCACCTAGATTTTCCTTTCGCATTTATGGAATATTATGTAGTTATTACGTGAGTGTTGCTTCTAATCAAATCATGACTAAATGTGAAATATAAATATGGACTAAGATTTAAAAAAAGAGATTGATACTAATTTTTTTCTGAATTTTGTATTGAGATGTATCTCTTCATTTTTCTTTTCACGTAATTTACATTTCTTTGATTATTTTTACAGTTCGGAGGCAAAGTACCTGAACGGTTACAAAAACTCGATCTGCAAGTTTTCTCGCAATTGAAATGTAAAATTTCATTCTGGAATGTAAGGGACAGTCATATCTGTGCATTTTCAAAATATGGTCAAGGAGCATGTCATGTGAGTATGGATAACGATCTTAATTTAAAATATAATTAATTAATTAATTAATCTTAATTTGATAAATATGTACAGATATTAAAAATGACTTGTTTATATTGTTAACAAATATCTTTAGTATAACAAATGTCATTTTTAGGGTGATTCCGGTAGTCCGCTTGTTGCCAATGGCATTCAAATTGGCCTTGCTTCGTTTGTTCGACCATGCGCTGTTGGACATCCGGATGTATACACAAGGACGTCCTCTTTCACGAGTTGGATTGCTCAATACACCAGTACTAAATAATAAAATAAAATAATATTATGTTTTTTTATTGTTTATGAAATTAAATTATATTAATAATTATCTTTACATTTTTAAAAGGCGTGTAAATATTTTTTATACAAAGTTTTTATAATACGTTATAAAATGTTACGTTATATATGATAAATACATTTTGATCAGATGTAATGTCACACAAATATCTTTTAATCTTGTAATCGTATTTGTTCAATCTTATAATTAAATATAAAAAAAGATATACTGGATTTGATGGCTAAAATTATACGGCTCATTAATATTGTAGAGAAGACAGATGATAATATATTATTATGATTATTTTAATAATTATAATATTACAATTATTATGAACTATTAACTTATCATTATACATTAATAGCAAAATTATTATTATATATCTAATATTAAAATATAAAGAGATTCAATTAACTAGTAGCTTTAAAATTTTTAATTTAATAATGTAAATTTTAACAAAGGCAAAGCTTAATATTTCTTATTGCTTTATTATTCGAGAGAGAATACTTGATACAAAATATTTTATTTATTTCATATACTATTTAATTTAAAATAAAATTATTTATTAAATAATACATTACGTATATAACAAAATAAGATATTTTAATAAATTTAAGAATTGTATTCCACAAAACATATTGCAATTGTTTTATCAAAAGAAAATATTCTTATTATCATTATCATAAACTGCAGGCGAACGTAATCTAAATTTTTTATACTGATAGATAAAATCTTGTCTAACGAAGAAGTGATAATCATGAATTATATGTTATTTCAAATAAAATTGATAAGATAATCATTTCAATTACGGTCAAGAAATTTATTATTATTATCCGCTGATTAAGTGTAATTTTATCAGCAACAGTTATTCAATAATTTTTATGTAGGTACAGAAAAAGACTTATATATATGTATATAGATTAATAATTGCAAATTTGTATATATGAACTAGAAATGTACATAAAATAGTTTATTAAGGCGATTATATATATATATATATTGATCATTNATATATATAATAAGATAATATCTTCTATCAAATTAATTTTGAATTGGATTGTTTCTAGCAATAAGTTGTACCAAAACGATAATAAACTACAAGATTTCTTTAATATTAAAAATGAAAACAATTGTTTCAATTATCGTATAATTTAAAACACTAAGAGATTGTTTTATCTTATAATTTACTTCTCAGTAGATGCATTGCAAAATAGTTTTGTTCTTATTTCAAAACAGTATTTCAATTTTGACAAGTACAATGTTTTTGCTATCATACATTATCGTATATTCAGTTTATATTATAAAAACCAACAAATTAGAATATATCTTTCTATAAAATTATTACATTCAAATTCATTTATAAGAAATATTAAAAAAAAATTATAGTTGCTTTTTTTTTTTTTTCAAATAATTCTTTTATCTATAAAAATACCAAGCGTGATATCTTTGTAGCACAAATGAATAATATAGAATAATAGTATTAAAAAACACTTTTCTGTTACAAAAAAATACATAGAAAATATTTGAAGAAATTCATAAGTGCTTTTTATGAATAGTTACGCTTCAACTATTACTATACATTATTACAAAATTTAATAAAAATTATATAAACACGTAAATACTCCTATAGTCAACGATATATTTGCTAAAAATATTAACTGTTTAAAGATATTAATGTTGTAAATTATTGCAATGTTGGTGTATATTACTTTTTGTGTATTTCCTATCGGTACGCTTAGATAAACTTGAATATCAAGTAACGATTTCAATCTGCGATAACGGATATAAATTGAAGATAATACGTCCAAAGTACCACAATAATTATCGCTATGAATGCCGTCGCTGGTCTCATAATCGCGTGTCTGGCGCTCACCATTCATGGTAAGTGATATTTACCATAACAATATTATGTTCATTATATAATATTTTTATCGCGCGCGTAACAGTGACTTGCATTCTGAATAAATTTCAGAAAATATCGAAAATATACTTACTTTTTATAATCTTCTTTCTAACTTACCACTCTACGCAAACGTCGATATGATAATGGTTAATTGTAATGATAAAAATATCACTTATCTTCCAACAATAATGAAAGCCTGCAATGTTGAAAATTTTACTAGAAAAATTTGCTAATTCCATCCCATTTAATGTTTATAATTTTTTTTTAAATAAGACGAAGATAAATGACTTACGTCATAGTCAATTGCGGACTAATATCTTTAGCGAGAAATAAATAAAACTTTTTTTGATCAATAGGTTTGCCAGCTCCGCAAATCGTCGGCGGATATCCTGCTCCGAATGGCGCATATCCTTATCAAGCGTCATTGAGAACTTTAAATCCTAGCTCCCATTTTTGTGGCGGGGCCATCATCAGTAAACGTTACGTTATTACCACTGCCTCCTGTATTATTTCGTATGTATATCCTTGTTTTACCTAAGTGTTTTTAATTTTTATGTATTCAAATATCTTATTTGAATAATCACATTGTAGAAATAAAAAATTTTTATGGAATTACATTAATAATACTGCTCAATAAATATGACGAGATTCGACAAGTAAGCGCCAACACTGTATAAATTTTTAACTTCTAGCACGTTCATGACAAAATGAATGCTCTGTTCGCGTTTCAGTGTTATCAATATGGCAGTTATTTGAAATAGTACAAGCAATGACAGCCAAAGATAAGATACAAGTTGTTGGAAGAAGGATTTTGAGAAAATTTTGTGTAAAATTATAGATAAAGAGAGAAGAAGAATTTACTTTAATTCAAGAAACTTATACATAACGAGCTTTTATTGTTCAATTAATTGTTTCTAAGTGTTGGAATTGTCTGACAGCATATTGTCAATGTGCCTTGTAATTTCACACAATTTTGTACAATAAAAGTTAACAAGAGAAATATTATTAATTACTCTATTTTCCGTGTAAATTAACGCAATAAACTTTTGCATATTTAAAGCTCTTGCATAAAAATTATAAAAGATAAAACGCAGGACACTCTGACAAATACCATATTTGTATAATTTTCGATATTTTAGAGGATGTATAGTTTATTTAATTTATGTTAATTTAAATTGTTCTATTTTTAATGTTCTAATCTAATTTTTACTTACATCATATAGGCTGAATTTTATTTATATACGAATACATATATTAAATAATTATTATTTGTATGGATAGATACAGAAAGAATCCGTACAAGGTTTCCGTCGTCGTTGGAAGCAATGAACTTGACGGAATTAATGCAAAAAAATATCAAGCAGTAAACTTGATAATACACGCTGGTTTTAACACCTTGCTACGTATTCATGACATCGGTTTAATCAAAGTATGGAAAGACATTGACTTTGATGATAACGTCCAACCAATTCGCTTGCCAACTGCCGATCGCAATTTCGATGATTATCCTCTCGTAGCCACTGGCTGGGGACGTGTCTGGGTAAATATCAGATCAGACTTTTTTTGGAGAATATAAATTGTCCTATAGATCCTTTACGACATTTATTTTTCCAAATTGCTTCTTTATTTGAAGTAAAAATGTATAAATTCTTTTGAAAAATGTTTTACAATAAACATTCGTGTAGTAACACAATTTTTAATTCACAGCTGGCTGAAAAAAAAACATTTGTTATTTATAGGAATTTTTATTTGAAATGAGCAATAAAAGTTTAAAACTTGTTTTTCAAATATATAAAAAAAAAATTACACAGACAGATACTTATATGATGAGTTTTATAGAAAAAAAGTATAAATATTATATATCCATATATATATAAAGTTATTTAAAATACTACATATAAATGCAATTTGTATTTTAATCGTTTATAATTTTAAAAATATTATATCCTTGAAATTTTTGTATATTTGAATTTTTGTTTCTAAATTATCTCAAAAATACGTCTTTAAGAGGACATGCGATAGTAGTAAAACACCTTGTATATACATTTTTTAATCGCTTTCTGAAGACTGTGTGCATATTTACGTACAAAATATGATTAAAAAAGTTAAATAAAGTATGAAAATAAAGCTGTGTAAAAAATATAATAATATTCAAACTAAAATTTAATAAAATAAAATATTAAATAAATTGACAATTTTTTTAGTTGAACGGTCCATCTCCTAATCACTTACGAGAGATTATATTGAAAGGGTATTCCCACGAGTTATGCAGCAGATACGAACACGTCAGGGAAACCCACATATGTACTTTCACAATGAGGAACGAAGGACTCTGCAAAGTAAGTGAACAGCACGTAATGTCTAACTTGTTATATAAATAATGACAAAAGCTGAGTTCATCAAAGGATAGCTGCAATCACTATCGCTTTAGCTATGAATTTATATCGAAGTACAAAAATAGGAACTTTTCTCATTTGAATATCTTTCCTCAGAACTCTCGATCACTTTTGATGAACTTATATTGAACAGTAGAGTTTTCTTTCAAGAGCAATAGTAGTTTTAATGTCACCCGTTCTTGTAAAGATTTCCAATATAATCCGTGAAATTATTGAATTCAGACAAATTATGCATGCATAAAAAAATCAAAGTGTCAAGAAATATTAAATAGATTGTTTTGATAGGGTGACGGCGGTGGTCCACTCGTTGCTGACAGCGTTTTGGTTGGTCTCATGTCATACGGTTATGGTATTTGCGGTACAGGTGCTCCCGATGTATCTACCAGAGTATATTCCTATGTACGGTGGATTCAGTACTACGTCAAAGATCTGACACTGTAAAAGCATTCACCGATCGATGTCATTCCGAAATTGCTATTATAGCATTTATTATTGTTTCCAAATGTAACAGCAAAGTCAACGACTAGCAACTTCTGTTTATATTATTATAAATTATTTAAAAATTTTATTTTTGAACAGATTTTACACGCGTAAATTTATAATCATAAATTTAAATGAAGTCCAGAAACTCTTTTTAATGTATAAAATATTTTCGCCAATTAGTATAAAACTGGATTATCTTTAACAAAAAACAAATTAAACTAAAGTTATAATAAGTTACACATGTATAATATTGAAAATTAAATTATGTATATAATTTCGATTTATTTCATAAATAATACAAAAAAATACATCTAAAATTTACAAATTGAAACAAGAACGCCTTCTACGGTCAAGCTAGATCTTAGTGCTTTTATATATTTACAGTTTTTTCAGGTGGGAAAAAGGGGTCTAACATCAAGATGCAAGTTAGNACAGTTTTTTCAGGTGGGAAAAAGGGGTCTAACATCAAGATGCAAGTTAGCATGGCCAATTATTAAATTGTTTCTAATTTACTAAATGTGAAAAGTAATTCGGCGCGCAGTCGGTTGAATTTGAAAAAAGGTATATAAAAATCACACAAGTA
>QKQZ01027005.1:0-13425 GCA_003595255.1 Solenopsis fugax
CTTTTTCAATCGTCCAACAATTAATACATAAATCTTCGGTAATACGCTAACGCTATTAGTTAATATCAATAATTAGTTGTGCATCAAAATCACGTGTGCATCACGTTAGCGTATTAAGATTTATGTATTAATTGTTGGACGATTGAAAAAGGCTAAGTACAGCCGAAACGTTTCGTAATATTATAAGACTTTGTTTTATNTATATAAAAATAATTTCAATATATACATTCCATCCTTTATGCTCGTTTTAATGACCTTCTTGTAATTACAAATAACGTTTAGCACACACGAGCCTATATATCTTATTGTTTTGATTATGAAAATAAATGTTTATCTGTACTAAAGAGAATTAAAGAAGTTTTCCTATATGTGTGAATTTTTCTGTATTGTAAGATTGCTTATTCTTTAAAAAACTGAAAAAATTTAAAAAATTCATGGTATTTTTCTTATATCTTAAATAAATAAATCTTGATAAATTTTAAATATAAAAAATTCTTAAAAATATGAAAAAAATTTTCGGAAATAGGGTATAAAAAATAAATGGTTTGGTTTTACAATTTGGCGATTGCACCCTTCACTTGACATAAAAAAAATATGTATTACCCACGAGAGGTTGTAAAAGGTTTTTCTTAACCATTGCCCGGCACTGTCAGCGGGATGCTGATAATTAGCACCGTCACTAGCGGTCACTACCACTAGTCAACCAATCGACTATGGAACCGATTGCACGTCTTGTCAAAGTGTCCGTCCCAAATTATCTGGCCGGCTTACCGATTCCAGATTCGATAGGCGGATGGTTCCGACTGGGAGGTAATTTCTGCCCGTACACTTTCGTGCTTTGTGCCAACAATTATACCTCGACATATTTTCGAGACTTCGACATAACCTCTTGATTTAAAGGACTGTTCAATTCCTTTTATCAATTCATTTTATCTTATTTTTTTCTTTTATATCAGTGAAGGACTGGTTCGTCCTTCTGCCACCCACTGCCTTTCTCGTAGGCATGGGATATATGTCCTACAGAGCGTTTTGTCCTTACGGCAGACCTACGGTATGTATTTTACTATTTCATAGTAGAAAGTATCAAGGACAACAACAGTAATGTTGAGTTGATCCATTTTGATATCACTAGAAAAGTTATGTAACTTCCATACAATGACTTTTCCAAATATCTGTTGTCAATTTGTTATTAACTTGCTGTGTACTAGATGATAAAGTTTATAACTATGTAATTTTTCTTAACTGCATTCTTTATATTTATTTCCCATGTGTTCGAGTATAATATAAAAAGTCTTATATATAACGCAAATTATTTATTTTATAGCCACATGGTCGTGTTAATCTCAAAGTAAAGAAAGACATTGCAAAAGTGGTGGACACTGTTGATATCGAAGATATCTCTGAAAAAGCTGTATTTTGTCGCTGCTGGAGATCTGAAAATGTAAGGTTTTCTCTTTATAGTTTTCTAAGATCAAAAAATTATACAACTTAGTATTGTATTGGATGGTGTAATCGATAATTTATTTATTAACTAAAATAATTGGCTAAAAATGTAAAATATATATAAATATGATTAATGTAAATAATTAATGAAATTATTAAAGGTTTTTGTATAATTAATTGAGTTTTCACTTAACTAAAGTAATCAATTAAAAAATAATGATAAGTACAAACATGATTGATTTAATCGATTATTGTGAAATAAGCCAATCATATTGAGTAAAAAAATAATCAGTTGTTAATGATTAATTTTTAATCATATTTCAAAAGTATTTATAATTTTTATGAATAATTACAAACTTGAACTAAACAATGTATTTGTCATATCAAAAAGATATTCAAATTGATATTAATTGATAAATTATTTATTAGAGGAAAATTACTAATATTGGTATACTATTTTGTTTTCGAGTAATTTCTTAAACAAAAATTAAAAATAAAACTTTAAAAACATGAAGATAAGTTAGAAAGTGTCTTTTATCAGATGAAATAGCAGTTTTTATATTACTCTTTTGTATTTTGTAATAATGTTTTCTCAACATAACTCAAAAAGCGCATTTGAAAAATTAGGCCTCAAAACTGGTACAGTAGGCAGTAATAATAGAATTCAGATACGGTCTTGCAGGGTAAGAGTTAACTACTTATTATAGTAAGAGTTGATTATAAATTAAATTGATAAAGTGAGTAATAAAATATAATTTTTGTATATTAAATAATAAAGTTTATAAAATTAAAAGGCTAAAATTAAACCCTTTTACGTTTTTCTGATACTTTAGTGGATCTGTCGCGTTTGATGCTATTTTTTCTATTTTAAGGTATTGAAGAAAATGTAAAAAAAATTAATGAAGCACTTGTCAACATTGTAATCGAAGATTTTGTAACTGTTGTCTATTCTCATAGGGAAGTATACCTGTTTATGCTGTACAGTGATTTTATGATTTAAATCTATACTACGAGGAAAATATGAAGAAAAAAATATAAACAAAATAGTTTTAGGAAGTTACAAACATGTAAAATGATCTAATATTATTAATAATATATGCACTATTGTTTAAATTATGCAATTTGCAAAAGAAAATCGTACAAATTTTATTTTTGCTTTTAAAGGATTTAGTTTTCAGCAAATTTTATATAGAAAGAAGCGATAAATATATGAACTATCGGTTTTTTTTTCTTTAATTAGCTAAGCAAATAATGTTTTCAGCACAATATACAATGCAATGTTTAATTTCCGAGAAATAAAAGGCTATCACTTTAGGAGGGCTATACTAATATTGGCGATTTTCCTCTATATTAATGAAAACTCTCCAACTATCAATCAATGCTATAATCAGCTACTGACTAAAGTTAACGATTAATAAGTAACGATTAATTTTTTAATCAGCAATAGTTAATTATTTTCAATTAATTGATTAAATTAATCACAATTATATACAATTTATTTTAATGAATTTATTATATTAATTAATAATTAAGAATTTAATTGATTAATGCCCAAAATTTATTTCAAGATAAAAAGTTGTAATCGTTTATTATAATCAAGAAGTAAATTTTTAGTGACAATTATTAATCAATAAATTGATTACATTTTGTCCAACACTGTCTTCGTATTCCATTTTGTTTCTTGCAAGGAGATATGAGCATATGTGATATTAAATAAAATAAAAATTAGTCCTAATTATTGTATTTTTCAATGAAAGTTTTTTATTAGGATTGTTAGTGTTTTTAGAGAAAAGCTGAAAAACTGAAAAAATTAGAGAATCAAGAAATTTATTAATCCGACACAAGTTTAAATTACTGTAATATCAATTCTAAAATTTTTAATTTTGCTTCTTTAAAAACTATTTCACAGAATTTTTAAAATTATTTAAGAAAGTATAATTTGCTTGAATTTATGATTTTTATAATTTTGCAGTAAAGGATACAGAAAACAGACATAGTTAATAAAGAAAACTATAAGATCTTGGCTTTTGTAAAATCAAGATATTTGACGTTTCGCAAATCATTCAGTAAGATTGTAAAAAAATTATATAAAATATTTACAATGTTTCAGTTTTTTTAATGCGAACGGATTTATTGCAAACGACGTTTTATCTTTATTTTATGTACAAATATTATTGAATATTTCAAAATTATAGTGTCACGATAAAAATTTCTAATTAAGATAATTAGAACATGGTGTTTTAGATTTATTGAGTTGATTAAATTTTAATAAACAACGTGGAAAACAAAGGCAAAATTATCAGCGTATTGAAATAGAAAATTAAGTTAATCAATTGATTATCGTATAAAGACAAGTATAAAGTACAGTCTAAGTTGTAGGTAGAGTTGAAATTAGTAAGAAATTGATAATTAAGATGCGAAATTTTTATCAGGAATATTCCATATCATTAAAGCAGACGAGATATAATATGGATTAACCCTTAAACACACGAGTGGGTCTGAAAGACCCCATATGATGTTTCGAACGCTTGCTGTGTAAAGACAGAATGAGATAGGAGGTTCGGACCAGGGGAGTAAAAAAAGTTTGAAATCTTTTCTTTCGATTGATATGGTTGATCAACTTTATTAGTCAACTAGAATTCGAACGGCACGGCAGCAAAGTTTTGTTGGGGTCTGTGGGACTAACATTGTGTGTAAGCGAAACTTTTTTTGTGAGTATTTTACATAAAAAAACTGGACAAAATATGTTCGAACAAGTCCGTTCGCGGTTGTTACTACTTTATACTCTGTCTAAAGTTAAAATACTATATAGTGCTGTAGAAAAGGGAACTTTTCCGAAATATATCATGAAACACATTAATTTTCAATTTTAGACACGAGTTAATCAAAAATACGTCATATTCGCCTTGTTACATAAGTACATTTTTTAATAGAAATGACAATGACAATTTTGTTTTGAAAGTATGACTCTTTAGCTTTAAAATGCCGTATTGTAAAGGCCTTAAAAGTTTTTTGTTGCAAAGATATGATTTAAAAAAAAAAGTGGATTTTTAGATACCCACAAATACTTCATATTCTTCTTGTTACATAATTATACTTTTTAAAAGGAATGACAATGCCAAATTTTTTTTGAAAGTTGGACTTTTTAGCTTTAAAATTTGAAAAAAAATTGTTGAAAAATATTGATTGTAATCGAAGTTATAGCTTCTCAAAGTTGAAAAAGTCTCCCAGACCCGAAAATGTGTTTATGTATTTTACGGGATCGGTGTGTTTAAGGGTTAAAAAAGATAAAAGCCAATTGATTAAATAAAGGAATTAAAAATCAAGAAACTTAAAATTATGACTCGTGACTCCTGAGTAGTCAGCTAAGAACTCCGTGGTGACGGTGGCGACATAGTATCACGGAAGGAATTAGAACTAATAGGCATGAAAAGTGACGTTGATCAAATTTTGTTCCGTTATTATGTGTTTTATTGTGAAAATATGACATCTCATACTTACTAAACTTGTAAAAATGAACCGGAAGTAAAGTTATTTTTCTTCTTATATGTAAAGGCATATTTTTCATTCCTTTCAACTAGCTATCTGTATGTTTTTCTGCCTGAAACTTCATTTCATATACCTTTTACAACTATTTACTGACTTAAGGGGGAAAAGGATAGTTCCTATCTTTTTTTATAAGTGTTGATTTTATAAAGTGATCTCATTCTTTTGTTTTATACCAATTTTCTTTATTTATTGACGTGTAAGAAACTTGAAGATGTTATTTATGACGTTACGATTTTAGTATGATTGCGACGATTATTCAGGAGTCTAAGGCCCTACGTACAATAGAGAAATATTAGATATTATGAATAGGAATTAAAATATTAGGTTCAGCTTTCTTAATGAATATTAAACGTAATGCATAATAGATATGAATAAAACATAGAACATAAATGTGTCATACGAAATACAACACAACTTATTACTTAAATTTATATATTCATTATTTAGGAAACTGATTCTAAAATTTTAACTCCTATTCCTAATATATATATGTATTCTTAATATTCCTCTATTGTGTGCAGGACTTTATGTTTGACAGAATTCAAGATATTGCAGGAATAGAGAAAAAGATAAATGCTTTGCTTTCAAAAGTGCAAGATTGAAGTTTTTTATGTTTAAACTATTTTAAAAGTACTATAATAATTAGATTTCTTATTTTGTCATTTTCTATTTATTTTTTATTATACTCTTTGTAAGACAAAATTTTTGTATTTTTTCGCGTTTACTTCTTATTGTTAAGCCTGGTTTATGCAGGCAATAACCGTAAGAAATTGGCCAATCATAATCGATTTATAGAAGAATTCTCGACTATGATTGACCAATTTCTTACGGTTATTGCCTGCCTAAACTAGCCTTTAGGCTTCAGTCAGGAAATTTTTCTAAAAAGCGATCGGGAAAAATCAAAAAATAATTTTTTTTTGTTTCACTAACAATCCTGTTTATAAATATACCTTGTTTATATTCTTAAAAATAATTTTTTTTCATTAAGTTATGAGTGTGTGCGCATATACAGGGTGATTATTAATGGTTGTAACAAATTTTTACCATAAGAGCTGATTTTATATATATATATATATATATGTATATATATATATATATAACATATTGTATATAAAATTGTCGGTAAATCAGCTCTTATGGTAAAAAGTTGTTACAACCATTAATAATCACCCTGTATGTACATAGGATTACTCAATATATTATTCTTAATCATTTTTTATATAGTGGCCATACTGTGACGGTACTCACGGGCGTCATAACAAGGAGTGCAATGACAATGTGGGTCCACTTATCGTCAAGAAGAAAGACTAGAACTTGGTCACATTGACTAATTACCAATTCATTGGAAATTTCTCATCATTGTAAGATATTTACGCGCCATATTGTAGATAAATATGTGAGGAAGAGTCAAATAGATGAATCCTCCTCTGTAGATAAATTTTACAAAACAGTGTCTACCAATTTATTTTTTAAGACGCCTGTCTCTGAGGAAAGGGTATCTAAGGGAAGTTTTATAAATAAATTTATTTCGATAATACATTCAGTGGTTTTTTATTTTTATGCACAATTAAATGAATAAATGATTAATACAAATAATAAAACAAAATAAATAAACAATTCTATTTCATATATATCCCATATCTACAATTATTTTTCAGTAAGAGTAATAATATATACATAGCAATTTATGACATGATATCTTTCGATTATCTGTTGTAAGATTATTAGAATGTAATATTATGAACACTTGTTATTTTCAAAAAGGCACGATGAACTTTATAAGCATTTCTTATGCAGAAAAGTAAGATGTTTATTTTAACTCGAAATTTGTTTAAATAGATACAATGTCCTGTGAATAAAAAATTATATAATATACAAAAAAAGTATTTGTATTAAACTTGATATTTAAATAAAAAATTAAAGTAGTTCTTTAAAATAAAGCTCTGATTAATTATGACACTAATGTATTTATTATTAAATTGTGTTTTTATACAACAAAGAAACAAAAATTCTATAAAATATATTTTATATCTTTTCCAGAAATATATTTCAAGCAAAAATTATAGAACCTCTACGAAAACAAAATAAAATATTAAATTGTATATTATATATTACAATATGTGTAACAAGATGAAATACTAACAAAGATTGTGTACATAATACGTCACAGAGATTTTGTACATAAATGTACATTTAGTTTTGCTTCAATTGTAAATATACTTATAATAAATGAATTAAAGCTTTCGATAAAAATTGAGAAAATATTAAACACAAATATAAAACATATTATTTATGTATCTATTGTTACTGTTATCATCAATCATATGTAAATATTTCTGTTTTGTAATTCAGAAGTTAATAATTATGAATTTGTTATAATTTCACTTCGTACTAACTTCGAGTATAATTTGCAATTTTTTTTAAATATCTTCCGTCTATTTGCAAGAACAATCAATATATTATAAATTTTATGTTGTAAATGTTAAATATAACATTTTCTTTAAATATTAATACGTTTCATAGCATTTTCATTATAATTAAATTGTTCACTGGTCATAGATTTTCAATACTATGTAAGTATGTACTAATCGCATAAGATTCGCGATTTTTATTATAAATTGCTATTTTTGAAGATTTAATTAAAAATACTTTTTAATAAAATAGAGGAAAGACGGGGGTTGTGAGATACGTGTAAGGTGAAGAAATACCATATCTCGCTAAATAATTCGCGTTGAATTCTAAGAGCAACCGTTAAAGTTACTTCGTTACAGTCTATCTAGACATAGTTACTGATCATTAGTGTTCACTGCGTTTTTATAAAAGCTGAATTTCAGTTTTGTAGGTAGCAGCGATTTTTACAAGTATATATTCTCTATGTAATTTTGAGAAGTATGTTAGATATTAATTTTATAACTTTAGTCTTGCTTGAAGGCCTTGAATGTGATTTTCAAATAACATAATTGAATTTAATGTGTGTATGAATTCGGCATATAAATTTATATCAAGTAGTGAGAGGGATCGTGAGCCATTTACATTACGAGCGTAAGACCATTTTTGCGACTTTACAACTTCATAGTGGACGTTGCATAATGCTTACTAGCAGCAAAGAAATTATTTTAAAAAGTTATTTTTTAAGTCAAAGAAATTACTCTGAAAAAATCATCTTTTTTTTCAAATAAAAAATATTTTATAAGATGTTTATGAAATCTTTTGTGGCACTTACAGTATGTAAGATATACGAAGGACTATTAATTTGTGATTTTTTTTATAAGTGCCTTTTATGACATTAGTTGTTAGTATTCCACAACCCCTCTGTTATTTTAAATGCATCCTCTTCTTTTTTCGCTCTTCAGTAAATTATAAATTACGTTTATTCTATATATCCAATGAATTTCTATCTATAGGGTGATTGGTAGAATTCTATGGCTAACAAACTGGTATTAATAAGAATTGTGTCACGTTAAAATTTACTCAGTAAAAAAAATAAAATATTCCACAACCTTCTTCCTTCCTCTAATTATCTCATATCTGAGATATTATCATTTTCTACGTAAGTCCACGACTTGAAGTGCCATTACATCTAATTTGTAGTGTCTTGCTTTCTGCAACAGTAAAAAGGTGTATATGAATTATTTATAATGCAAATCAGAACAATAATATAATGTCAAAAACAAATTATTAATATTTATGGTTATTATTGTACAATAAAATACCGGTGTTCCATTTTTTTTATTTACTAGCTCAACATTTAAATATTTATTATTATTAATCGTTCAAATTTTAATATTGTTATAAAAATTTTTATCAACTAAAATTAATCAATCACATATTTATACCGTGTATAGTGGTGGTTCAGTAGGATGTGGATGAAAACCTGTTTCTCTGCAATTTGCAATAAAATCTAAACCATAATCGGGTGTTAAGATGAAAAATCCTGTTCTGTAAAAGAAAATATTTTGAAACATTTAGCATTGTATAATGAATAAGTGAAATTACTATTTAAATTAAGTGAAAATAATATAACGTATACAACAAATTTTTCATACGTACTCATCATATTTGGGCGCGCAAACTATCGCTATAGCTTCCGCCATCATTAGTTGATAAGCACAATGCGTATGAAGATCTACACTTGATAAAAATGCAGTCTGCGTAGGATGCGTCTATAATATGTGACACAATCATGTTTTAAAATAGACAAATTAAAAATAAAGAGATAAATTGTTGGCAATTTTTCAATAAACTTAGAAGTAAATTTTACAAAGTAAATCTTACATACATGAATCCAGCCGAGAGTGATAAGATTATGCTGGTCTTGATAATCGAAAATATCTTCTTCGTTATGAGTAGTACAAGAATCTGGAGTACCAGTTTGTTCTGGTATCAAGAGATGCGTTACCATTAGTTTATTTCGTTCCAATCGCCCAGCCAGAATGCCGCATGTTTCTTTATTGCTCGTCGTGTTGTTAAAGGCGAGCGTTAGGAAGTTATGCATTAATTTAGTCGGCAGAATAACATCACGCAAGGATAAGCCGTCGCTTGTTAATAAGGAAGGTTTTGTAGAACGATCCACTGTCGGCGTTTTTCTACAAAAAATATGACAACATATATGTGTGTATCTGTTTATTAAGTAGAGGAAAGTACTGGCATACACTTTGTTTTTGATTATTTTTTAAACGAAAGCTAAAAATAAAATTTTAAAAACATGAATACAATTAGAAAGTATCTTCTATCAGATAATAGCAATTTTTATAATACTGTTTCATATTTTGTAATAATTATTTTCGCGACATAATTCAAAAAGAGCATTTGAAAAATTGGGCCTTAAAATTGATACAGTAGGCAATAATAACAGAATTCAGACACGGTTCTTTAGAGAAGGAGTTGACTATAAAATAAATTGATAAACTAAATAATAAAATATATTTTACGTATTAAATAGTTTTTAAAATTAAAAAGAATGGAAAATTTAAAAGAATCTTCTCATTTTATATGTTTTTTTGGCACTTTATTAGTAGGTCTATTGCATTCGACGCTATTTTTCATACCTTAAGGTATTAAAAAAAACGTGAAAAAATTCATGAAACATCTGTCAACATTATAGTTGAACATTTCGCAGTTGTTGTTTATTCTCACGAAGAAATATATTGATTTACGCTGCACAGTGATTTTATGTTCCAAATTGCACTACAAGAAAATTATGAAAAAAAATATAAATAAAAGTTTTAGATAGCTACAAACATGTAAAATAATTTAATATTATCAATAATATACTTACTATTATTTAAACTATGCAATTTGCAAGAGAAAATCATACAAATTTTATTTTTGCTTTTAAAGAATTTATTTTTTAGCAAATTTTATATAGAAAGAAGCGATAAATGTATAAACTATGTATTTTTATTTCTTTAATTAGCTAAGCAAATCATATTTTTATCACTATTAATACAGTGCAATGTTCAGTTTCCAAGAAATAAGGGGATATTACTTTAGGACTATACCAGTATTAGAGACTTTCCTCTATCGTAAAAATACATCATATTTTAAATAATATAATTTTAAGCAACAATACTTACATATCCTTGGAAGTCTTAAATGCTTTATCATCATTCGTAAGATTTATCACAGTTTTCGGTGCAATGGAAGGCAAATGTTTTGTCTCCACTGGTACATTAGCAGTAATAGCAGCCTTAGCCGCCCTGACAGCAGCAAGAGCAGCCATTTTATTCCTTCTGTTTTCTTCTTCTTTTTGCCTAAGTAAACACATAGTATTGTATTAATATTTCTTAATAAAATTATGTTGTTTTTAGGAAATGGAAAAGGAACATACAGGGAATGGGCATCCAACTCACTGATGACACATGCCTTTATACGTTACAGTTCGCAGACGATCAGGTAATACTAGCAAATGACAAAGAGGATGTAGAGTATATGTTGCGAAAATTAACAGAAGAATATAACAAATGGGAGCTGGAGGTAAAGTCCAAATACTTGTGTGTAAGAGAAACACAGGAAAATTTACAGTTAGAAGATGGAGAAATAACGACATGTAAGGAATACAAATATCTAGGAGTAACCTTTACAGACAGGGGAACAGATGACAGTAGATATTAGAATAACACAGGCGCGTAAAGGATATCCTGTTTAAACAGTATTTTGTAGAAAAGGAAAATCAGTAAAAAAAGAAAGTTTAACATATACGAAACCGATTAACTGATAAAAAGCAGCCTATTATATGGAGCTGAGACTTGGAGGATAACGGATAGACAAAGGAAGAAGATGGAAATGGTAAAGATGGATGCCATGAGAGCTCTCAGAATTTCAAGGAAAAATAAAATCAGGAATGAGATAATAAAAGAAAGAATGAGAATTGAGGGCAGTATAAATACAGGATATTGAGAAAAAGCAACTAATATGGTACCGGCATGTAAATCATATGGACAGAGGAAAACTTCCACAGATGGCAATGGAATGGAAACTGCAAGAGAGGAGGAGAAGGGGAAAACCCAGGATGATGTGGGAAACAGGAATTAGGGGGAAATGAATGATATGAACCTACAGGAGGGCCAGTGGAATGATAGAAGAGGATGGATTGAGGGGATTGGACAGCGACGCAAAACTATAAACAGAGAGAGAGAGAGAGAGAGAGAGAGAAAGAGAGAGATAATAAAATTATTTCTCTCAAGCTCATAGACTGTAACAGATACATAAGATAAATACCTTTGAAGTTCTTCTTGCCTCAAACGTTCTTTCTCAATCCTTTCTCTTTCCTTTAAATCCTCTAAATACTTATCCAACTCTGCTTGATATTGATCCAATAATTGTTTCTTTAGTTTTTCAGCTTTAGGAATGACTGCTCGTAAAGCATCCCTATTCATTGCCTTCTCCTTAGTTGATACACTATCAAATTGGGGATGGTCCCTTATTTTGTCCACGAAAAGTCTGTTGCAACAGGGAGGAAATATTTAGCAATAAATATATACAAATATTTAATTTTAATATTTGGCAATAATTTGAAGAAATAATTGTTCAGAGAAAATAATGAATTTATATTTATCAATAAATAAATACATATTATATTTTTATATATAACAAGTTACTGTCAATTATTACCTACGTTATAAATTTCATATATAATGTAAAGGCATTTTCGTAACTGCCATCTTGCATGTTCATGTTTGCTAATCTGACCATTTCTACTCCAGTGCGATAATATCTAAAATTAAAGAGATATTGTAAAAAAATTAGACATAAATTAAATTGTTTTTAAAATTAATATAACTATTGGCAATTATAATATTATTAATGCAAGTAGTTTACATAGGGTTATAAATGTATTAAGGTACCAATCTGTATAGTAAAACGATAATTATAACTTGACAATAAATACAATCCTCAAAAAAATACTTCCTAATTTTTAAAGATTTCATAAGCAAATATTTTATTTCTGATTTCCTGTGCATGAAAATCTTTTTTAATTTTACAAATTTAAAAGACTTATAGTGTCTTTCCAAGACTTAAGTTATATTTTAATATAAAATATTATATATATCTTCTACCTTTTAGGCGCAATATTAGGATCAATTTCTATTTTCGAGGCTTGTTCTGTAAGGTTTTTGATTCGTTCCTTGGGATCTACGATACCCATTTCCTTCCAGGATTGACTGGTTTTATCCATTTTTTAGGTTAGTTTAATACAGCTAAACTTCTAATATTAACAAAAGGCTGAAAAATCTTTCAATTTTCTTAACTTTCTGACGTTACAGATATCTTTTTCGAAGTCATTTTAATGTTTAAGATGAGAAAAAAATAGAAAATATTAATTATTTAGTTTAATCAAGACGTGCCGCACTTGACAAAATGCAACTTGTACTTTTTTTGATGTTCTTCAATACCATTTGATAGTGAACTTGGTAGAGATGCAATTGGATGCAATTTTTCTCTTTTCTCTCTCTCACTCTTGTAGTAAAGATTGATTTACATGTGTTGCGTTCAGGAATACACATAGCGCTTTCGAGTGCAGTAGGTTTTAACCACAGTATATACAGTAGCGCAACTCTCTTGGCCGGTATTCATAGTCGATTCTTATTTCAAGATCGTCTTAAGTAATGTCTTAAGATGCCAATACGGCTCTCTGGTTGGTTGATGATATCTTAAGATAGTACTTAAGACGGTCTCAAATATAAGAATCGACTATGGCCGGTATTCATAGTCCGTTCTTATATTTAAGATCGTCTTAAGTACCATCTTAAGATGCCATCAACCAATCAGAGAGCCGTATAAGCATCTTAAGACATTACTTAAGATGATCTTGAAATAAGAATCGACTATGAATACCGGCCTTATGAATACGGCCCTATGAATACGGCCCTCTGTCGGTACCTTTGATGTCAGCGTGGATGAAAATTAACTGCGCATGCGTTTGCGAGGTAT
>QKQZ01027008.1:0-10039 GCA_003595255.1 Solenopsis fugax
TCTCTCAGACCCGCAAATGTGTTTCCGTATTTTACAAAATCGGTGTGTTTAAAGGTTAATATCTAAAAAATTGTATGAATTTTTGATTCTTTATTTTTTGGTTCTTTCATTTCAGATGGATTTTGTTTATAAATAAGACTTTAATAGAATATTTGTTATCGAGATATTTTATTTTGAAGATTAAGAAGATATAAGAAGGTAAATATAGAGAAGAAAAAAATATGAAAAGAAGATATAACGAAAATATAAGACACGTTCAAATTTAAATTTTGATAAAGAAAAATTTATTTTAATCTTCAACAAAAAGTCCTATCTCTTCTTGTTGGATACGTTCTTTCCTTACGGAACACCAGGTATAATCAAATGGGGCTTCAATACCTTTCTGCGATCATTACACGCCCTTACCGCATAAAGGCTCACAAATACACTTACCGGCCATATACGCTTATCCAGAGGGCGTCACTTGCGAAAGTAATCCTTAATCCGTATTGAAATCCGTTGGACAGTACGTCTTTTACAAAATCTACCACCAAGCGAAATGCACAAAGCCACACATCGCTGTTTTCTTACAACACTCCGAATGAACTATCACACAAAGACTTGATCTTCTCGCCGATATCACGCGGCATAAAAGTCATGGAGCACCAGGTATAAGGGATCATCATCGTCAGGGTAACGATACTCGGTCCGATGGAATTTAATTTATAACGAGATTATTTATCGCAAAATGGCATCCCGCAAACACCGTCGTTAGACCCTTTTGAAAAGACGGAATCCCCGCTGAATTCTGCGTAAAATAAACGATACCGTCATCGTCAGTATGAAACAAATATTTTAATTAAATAATTTTAACAAATTAGTTTGTCAATGAATAGTTTATGTAGAAAATAATCCGTCTTTAATCGGGTAATTGCAACAATATAGAGCATCGATCAAACTCAATTAAGAATTTTCGTATACACAAATATTTTATAAAAATTTCATTTTATTAAAATATAAATAATTATTACTATTTATTAGTGATAAATATAAATCTCTCAATATTTTTTTATGTAAATATAGCTACAAGTATTACTCACAATATACTGTGAATTATAATATTTATTAAAATCGAGAATTAAATATCAGAATTTTTCAAAATATATTTCGTTACAGAGAATTATTAGGATATTTTTCATTTAATAAATTAAATAGATTTACTGCTCTGTATGAAAATAACGGAAAAATCAGTAAAACTGATACTATAACGTTAGATTTTTAAATAAACTATTCTTCCTTCTCTCACTCTCTCTCTCTCTCTCTCTCTCTCTCTCTCTCTCTTTTTTCTCCTTTCCTTAAATTTATTTTTATACAAATTAAAAGCTACATTTAATTTATCAACGAAAATATTTAACACTGCCAACATTCCGTCTGCCTAGTGGAGATTTCAATGCCCGCATGTTCAAGTCGGTAGCATTAGCTACGGAACGCTTCGTACAATCTTGCAAAAGATTTTGATTTTCTAAACAATTTTACACTTCTCCCCGCTTAATGACTGGCAATTAGACTCGAGATAGAAATTTTTTTTTGGCAGTAATAAAGCACAGATTATTCTCTGCAATATATTTCCGTACGATGCGCATGTATATGTACGGCAGAAATTTCGCGTGATCCGTCGGCAGTAATTCTGTGCCGTTCTCGCGCAACAATGATACGTTACGTACACCTTTTGAAATAGGCCTCGTTATAAATATAATTTTTCAAATTTTCCAATTATTGATAATAATTATGAAGCACACGAAAGATTCAAAAATCTTGAATTTATACTGATTTTAGCCCAAAAATTCTACGATACTTCGCCTCGGACCTGCTTTAGAGAACTTTCCAGTCCTCGGAGAAAATTTCAAAACGGGCAACGTTATTTCTGGTATCGCGTTTCAATCATGCTGCATTCCTCCATGATTGCAACAATTACCCTCGGGATTATATAAACAATTCACCGGGTCTGTGTGAAATCTCGGGAAATTTTCCACGAGAACATGTATGATCCCTCAATCTCACCCTTTAATCACTTTCTATCAACCGTTTTCGTCTTCTTCCCTCAAATTCCCGACATTTTCAGCACAAAGATCACAGATCATTCGAAGCTATTCGTTATACGAGTACACGCGCGGGTCTCACAGCCTCGATTCTTTCACTTTTAACAATATACTTCGAACTTGCGACGCACGTATTTCACGTATCGACGTTTGTTGATATAATTAACTTTTCAGTGCGCACTTTCGTGGACGTGTTCTCTCGATCGGAAGACTCGAAAAGGCGGCCGCGCCGAGACTGGTCGCATCGGGAGAAAGCTGCAACTCGCGGGCGAGTGGTTCTTCGAGAACCCAGTTCAGTGCCGTCGCAAGTTACCGACTCGATCCGAATGAGAAACGTAAGATAATGAAACAGTATAATAAAAAATGTTTCTAGTTAAAAACTCTAAGAAGAGACATTTAAACTTTATCAAAATTATTAATACGAACATATTTCTGACGACAGAATCACTTAGTATAGTCCGTTTTTTTCCGTTTTTAGTCATACTTTAATTAAATAATGTATAATCGAATATATATGTATACTTTTTTATATAATGTATGAATCATATCTAATTAATGAATAATTAGATCATAAATCTATTTTATTGGGATTTTTATCGGAAGATATATTCCTCAATACATATGAATTTTATGTACAATATAAATGAAATATTTTGTATTTTGAAAAGACATTAAAAAAGAGAATTTAAACTTTATCAAAATTGCACTGTAAATTATCAATACAAACATATTTCTTCAGAATCATTTGTTAGTATCCTTTTTTTTCGTTTTTAGTCATACTTTAGTTAAATGATATATAATCAAATATATATACACACACACACACACACACACATATATATATATATACACACATATATATACATATATATACTTTTTTATATGATATATGGATCCTATCCAATTAATGAATAATTAGATATTATCATAAATCTAATATTTTATCGGATTTCTATCGGAAGATATACATTCCTCAATATGAATTTTATGAACAATATAAATGAAATATATTGCATTTTATAGATAAAGGTATTATTTGAAGTATGAATAATTTAGATAGTAATTTGAATAAAAATTTATATTGCACACATTGTATTTATATTGCATTCTATCATTGAAACATATATTTGAAATTTAAATAATTTGAATAATAATTTAGAGAAACGCAGCAAAAATTTTTGGTCAGTCATTATCGATAATTTTTCAGTAATTCACACTTAAATTATAATCCATAAAAAAGTAAAATTACATGATTTAGAAAGGCTGAATTTTATTTAGATGTGGGTAACTAAAAATTGGTTAGCCAGCACTGATCCCTACTACCAGAGCAATGTCACTCCTTCCACCGTGCCCTCGCCAACCCGCTACGACAACCTATCCCGACTACTATGAATCTGTTATGTCTCAACCAACGGCATAACTAATGAAGACACTAGAATCAATCCATTCGCACGTGAGGAAAAAATTATGTGACCTCTTCTTTTGAAAGTAATTCCATGACATATCTATTTTTCGTGCCTGATGAGGCACATATATATATATGTTCCAATCCTTTTAAAATGTATATCTGCCACAAAAGTAAAGAAAGTTCAAATAATAATAATAATAATAATAATAATAATAATAATAATAATAATAGAGGGTTGAAGGCAACGACTCTTGTGTCTGTCAAAGTTTACTGGGCTCTAAAAAATCTGAAAAAAATTCTGATTTACTCTTTCAACATTTAGGAATACTTTTATATAGTTATATGACTTGAAACAATTTTTATTTTATTTGTACATGTCCGAATTTGAAATAGAATCGACTAAATGCGTTATTGTAATGAAAAGAAGTAAAATCCTTTTAGCTTCAAACAGTTCGAGGTTAGCATTTACAAAAACTCCAAAAAATGCATAATTATTTGGTAACTGTAAAATCCGTAATTTTGGTTTATAGAAAATAGGAAAGAGGTAATAGAAAAACGAAAAATTTGATTTTAAAAATATTATCAGGGTTTATATTTTCTATTTTCTAATAAAACATGTATTTGTCAAGTTTTAAAATTTCACGTATGGTCGAGTTCAATGTTCTATTAAAACTAGGTTTCTATTTTGTAACTCTTAACAATAATATCGGTATCGTTATATTGTTGCGCAGATATTGTATGTATATGATAAAAAAGTTGTGCAACCATGCTGTAACCATAAAGATACTATCATTACAAAATCTCACTACAGTTTACATACAAATGTACAGTAATAAACCAAAGTCGAGTCGATGCTCGACGACCTCTCCCCCTTTCCCGCCTTTTAATCAGAATTGTTTTTTGCCAAAATAAAATTATGTTTTCTGATATGTTTACCTTTTAATTCGATGTAATTTAAAATAAAAAAAGTTATTTTCATAATATAAAAATTCAGAACAAATTGCGAGGAAATTTTATAAAACTGCTCTCGTTTTTTTAGAGAGAGCTCTTTTATAAAATCTTCTCTCCTATCCCTACTGTCGTTTCGTTTTCAGAATGTCGCCGCAAAATATATCTTGTGATCGCTCGTTTCTAAAATATATATAATTTCTTTTCCAAGGCGTTCTCTGATCTTTGAATATAGACACGTTCTGATTTTGTATTAGAGAATATCTTATGATGAAAATAATTTTTTAATCAGATTACATAAAGAAAAACTAAAAATAGATTAAAAAATTAAAAAGGCTAAAAAAATATGATCCACTTTGGCAAGCCATAAGTCTATCTGACTACAGAGGAGGGAGGCATTGATGTTGATCACCAGCTCGACTTTCGCTTATTATCACAGAGAAAAAAGTGTATGTCATTTGTGACTATAATTGCATAGTTAAAAAATTATAGTTAGAAGGTCAAGAATAAATAAAAAATCAAGAATAAATAAAAAATTAAATAACTTTGAATCTAATAAGAAAATTGTGTTCAAATGTTATATAGACACACAAACGTAATAATAGAACAGTCTGTGAAATTTTTACATTCTTGGTAAAGTTTTTCAGATATCACCCATACATCCTGCTTAAGAAAGAAAGTCGTTCTATTCCTTTTACCATCTATCAAATTATTTAAAATCGAAAAATTACTGGGGTTTTTAACACCTTCCATAATCTTTGCGGAGGATCGATTCAAATAGAAGCACTGTACATCCATTACGTAAAACATTATAAAGTATAATACTACAAAATAATACAACAAAAGAAATTGCATATAAGAATGTAATGATGAGTTATAATTGTATTCGTGTATATAAATATAAATCGTTAGTTGTAAATCTTATGAGGTTACACATCTACATTAATCTATGTCGAGTTTTTTAAAATTACCCTCCACACCGAACAAATCACTCGCTGACTTGCACTTGCCAATTCTCAATCTTTCATTAACACGTCCGGTTACTTCATCCTGCAGGAACCATTCACGATAGTCTTCGAGTCGCTTCACTTGAATTTCGTCTAATTCTTGTATTAAACTTCCATCCGTCTCATTCGGCAGCGCGTCTATCGGAATGTATTTGGAAAGGCTTTCCAACGATGAATGAAAATGTATCTAGAAGAGTTAAATAAATTTAAAAAAACTTGTCTAAATACCGAATAGATTATAGTACTTATATTAAAACTTCAGGTTAACTTTGAAAATTAAAATTTTAATGTTATATAAGAAGATAGATGTTGCAACGTTTATCGGTAACGATCAAAAATTATATTTGCATAGTTCTAAGTTTATTTAAAAATGTATAAAAGTACAATTAAAAATAACTCAATTAAATAATTAAGCGGATAAAAAAGTTTTCGATCAAGACGGGTCTTGGTGCTTAATAATATTTGTGTGAATTTTTACAATTTCCAGAGTTCATGCAAACTGTGCGTCGATTACGTGTCGGCCTTGAAATGTAGTTATAAATTGAAGCTGGAATACGTAATATCATGACAAGCAATTTAATTAATGATACTTTACTAAGAAGCATCTTAAAATATTGTAAAAAATTTATTGCAAGAAATATTCTGACTGAAGTAATATTTAAAATACAAAATAGCGTTTTTCTTCACTTGTGCACGTTATCGATTTTACTTTTCTTTATTGTTTAGAATTGTTTATTATTGTTTAAAAATAATTGTTTGGGACATTACAAAATTATTTGATTGCTATTATATGTTACACTATGCCCGATACCGTTGCGAATAAACGTATTTCTTAAAAATGCGGATATTGATGATAAATAATTACAATGAAACTTATTTTCAATTAAATTAATCAGTAATATCTACCAGGTCTAACAGCTCTTTCATCATAAAAGGTTTGATAATATTCATGATCAATTCCATGGCAGGTGATGCATTTATGATATGAACTCCTTTTAGACGAATCGGTGCTGCCTCTTGGGTGTAGTATAAACCTTTCTTGGCTGCTAATGGATTTATTCGCGCAACATGACCGAAAGATATTTTATCAACATTGCCGATAAAGACATAACCATTGTTTGTACCATCCGTTAGAAAAAGAATGTCGAATAACATCATGAGATATTTGATCATAGCGTTCAAGTTAAAGTGAGAAGGTTCGCCATCCAAAATTGTTCCATATACCATCTTGTAACCTTCTTTCGTTACTCCATTCAGAGGGAAAAAAGCCCTTTTTAAATCAAATCGATTTATCTTAATTTATTAATATATCAGAATATATAAAAAATATTAATAAAAATATTCTACATTACTGTTAAAAATCTACAATTAAATATAGTATAATAAGTATATCTGTATATTTTCTCTGTATATGTAGAATTTATTTTATTTATCTGCATTTTATTTTATTTTTTGCACATTTTTCAAAATGTGTATTACATTTAACATTTCAAATATATTATAAATTAGCAATTTTATTTGAATACGTGATGTACATTTATCTACATATCAATACAAATATAACAGTTTGTGAGAGTTGTCAGAGTTTGTAAGAATTTTACATATACATATAATATATACATGAATTTATACTATTACTATGTTACTTCACTAATATGCATAAAATCACTCACTCGACTTTAAAAGCTTGTCGTAGCTCTTTTTCTCCGAGTGGATCCCGATTGCAACAAAATTCTGGTAAATGCGTCCTAGACGTGTAATAATTCTCGATTGTATTTTTCGTTGGTTCTATGTGATAATAATTGCTATGAAGAAACAAGGCAAGAAAGCTATCTTCAATTTTCGGTAAGTGTGGCTGTTTCTCACACCATTCTCTCAGTGATTGTATATCGGATAACTTCAATTGAGGATTCTTTTTCATTTCCTCCTCTAATGTGATTCTTCTTATCATTGACATTGAGACGCAGTTTGAATTATAATAAAAATATATTTGACTATATCGGATAGTGTTTCAGTAGAAAAAATATCTAGAAAAAATCAATTGTAAGTTGGCTTTTTCAATTTCAAATTTATTGGACAATAATTGAGAAAGAAAATTCCGTAAAACTGATTAATTATTGGTCTCACAAAATAAAAAACTTTTTAAATAGATAATTTTTATAAAAAATAATTTTCTATGCAATAATTAACCAGAAATTAATTATACGATGTAGGATTAATATATTATAGATAACTTATATCTAATTAATTTTTAGAATATTTCAATTATTATTCCTTGATCAATCAAGAGTTAAATAGAAACTTGGGAGAAATTATAATATTATAATTATAATGCATTACTTATTACTAAAAAAAAGGTATTTAAAATATTATAAAAAATGTTTTAATAAATACATTTTTTTCTGATGCTATTTTGTTGCTATTTTATATCGGAATTATTAAAAAAAGAGATGGTTAAATCTAATTTATTTGATTTTAAACACTTTGCATTGTTATATCTCCCTATTTATTACATATAAGTTATTTAAATATTTTAAAAATTAATATATTTACATTCTAAAAGAATTTTTTTTATTACCCATATGAATATGATAATTATTACTATACACATACATGATTCACAGTTATTAACGTACCTGAATTAATTAAGACTCGTATATAAGTATTAACGAATTTAATACCTACAAGAGATTACCTTAATTTCTATTGTTAAGGAACACTTTCCTTCCCTTCACAACTCTTTCTTTCGCACTTTAATGTAATATTTTTAAAATGCAAATATACTACCGAGCAGTCCACTAACGTAGCGAGCACTGCTGGAACTAGTTTTCTTCTACTGCATAAGCATTTGAATATCTTTCTTATAAATCAAACTCTAATTAGAATAGCGTGCGGAAAATTATATGCATATAACACATATTTCCTATCATTCCTGTGACATCATTATACTATCGTAACACTCGTATGCGCGTCAAGGTTTCAACGCTTTTTTGTGGCTGACAAACAACTGAAGGAATAATGACGTATGTGCACATACATGTGAACAAGCCATTATATTCTTTCCAGTAACTTAATTACTTGACAATTCTTATTAGTTTTATGCGTGCACATTGTGTATCGCAAAGCATGATAATCAAGATAATTGAATTATAATATAAATCCTTCTTTCGGTTTATCGTATAATATATAAATGTTGACAAATGTTGATATAATTTATAAACAGTAAAACAATTATTAAATAACAGAAATATATAATAGAAATATAAAAAACAAAATCAATTTTATTCTTTAAAAGACTATAAAAAGTTTCACACAATTATTGACATATAAAGGACAAATAAGAGTAAAATGCAAAGTAATTATTGCGCAAAAGTATTTTTTTAATATGCATTTATTTCATTTCCATTTAAATCGTACATTTCTTGATGTTTCTTATTTAAAAAGTGTTTAATATTTTTTATTGATTGAGAGAACATTAAGATATTAGACGCGCTAATGTTTTTAAAAAAGGAACATAGTTTAAAATTTTCAAAAATTCGAAACTTTTTTTAAAAATTGAAACCTTTTTTCTGAATTTATATTAGAATATCTATTATGACGAAAATAACTTTTAACTTAGAATATACATCGAAATATTTGAAGTAAAGTCTAAAAGTAGACTAAAAGGCTATAAAGGCTAAAAAAAACATGATCCACTTTGGCAAGGCATAAGTCTATCCGAATACAGAGGAGGGAGGCATTGATGTCATCAGCTCGATTCGCTTATTACTGTACAAAACACGACTGAAGAAACACGTACGATATCCTTTGACCGATTAGTCCTCACAGTCGATAAATTTTTTTTAAAAAAGGAATTTAATTTCTTTCGTTCACTGTCTACCGAATTCAAAATAAAAAAAAATCACTGAGGTCTTCAATTAACCTTTCATAATCTTTGCGGAGAATTGATTCGGATAGATACACTATACATACATCCATTACGTAAAACAAAGAATGAAGTACAAAATAATATTACAAAAAGAAATTGCATATAAGAATGTAATGATTAACCGAGAGGGTTTCCGAATACATGCCACGTGTGTGCCGGGCGCTGTGCCGACGTTTCGCAAACATTGCAGCTTGCATTATTAGGGCTGATAGCTCCGATACTGAGCTCTCTTCGGTTGTGGTGGTCCTTATATATCCCCGTAGTACCTGGTGGGGTGGGGGGAGGGTTTGGTTGGTTCAGCCAATCAGTGTTTGATTGACCGGCCGGTCAATTAAAAAACTCGGGAGGGCAGTATGCCAAATAGGATTTACTTGAAGGCCTTTGTCGCGGTTGAGGTTGTCAGGATGTTTCAGAATTTCCAGACCTTCCCGATATTTTCTTCAAGGCGAAATAGCCTTGTGACGGGGCCAATATAGTGGACTTATCATACTGCACCGCGTGTCCAGTCTCCATCCAGTGTTCCGCCAAGGCTGATTGAGAGAAGTGGCGGTATTTGGCACACCGCTGGTGTTCCTTGATCCGTGTACTGATCTTCCTCCCGGTTTCTCCTACACTGAGAGAAAAAATTGTAGTGGTAACAACTATAAGGGGACAACCATACAAATTTTGT
>QKQZ01027032.1:0-48561 GCA_003595255.1 Solenopsis fugax
TTTGTCCTATTGTGCGCAGCCCCTAAGTTTTACTGCTTAAGTTTTTTTGTGTGCCATGGCCTTAACTATTAATGCCCATTTCCATTATTGTAGATTAATTTTGATCTCAGTTTAATATGTTTTTCTCTTTATCTTTTTCGCTTCCTTAGAACTAAAGAAAGATAAAGAATAAGTTAAACTCTGATCAAAGTTAATCTGCGTTGGTGGAAATAGGCACAAGTGTCGATTATTTAAATACCTGCGGTCGCAATATGGCTGCTCGCTTAGAAAGGGATATCCAATCAGAGAAGCCATCAGATTATCAGAGCTTTGGACATCAATGTTCAGCTTCTCTTTTTTATATAGGACTCTACTATCATGCAGTTGTCGCATCGCGCGTAGTCGCGTTCGCGAGGATTCGCGCTTTCGGGACGACAACGACAACAAATTTACGAATCAATTGATCTCGCCGCGCGATTCATCCATTCATCTCTCAGCTGTGGTGACATAAACGTCAGAGCTTTATGACAACTCGCCAGAATAATATACGAATCCATTAAAACGGACAGTCGAGCGCAATGATGACGAACGATGTGAACCGACGTGCCGGTGGATCGAAATATGCGAGGTACGTAAAGTGTACGGGCGATCAATAAATTATTCACGCGGAGAAAATATTCCATTTATTTCGGAGCAAGCCATTTATTTATTTTCGCTGTGACAAAGTCGTCTGCGCTAGTAATCACATGTCATTTTCCTATGTTTTTGATTCTCTCGATACTGATCATTCATTTCATACATTTGCGCATATCGCGCTGTATCATAAGGAGTGTGCAGACGAGACTCGCTTTATTAGACATTTATTAAAATTTATTATTTTTCACTGTAAGAAATTGGAACAATAAAATTCGGTTTTTTACAGCAAAGTATAGTAATCGAGAGAATCATTTTAAGAGCGGAAGATCGATTCTTTCTCTCTTTCTTTTTCTTTCTCTTTTTTTTCTTTTCGCATTTTCTCTCAATATTATTCAATATTTTATTCTTATGTTTCTATACAGGATATCGCGAATTGTCTGCTAATAATCGAATAGGGTTAAATTTTTTCAATGTAATGACATTTAATTTCACTAGTTAAACCTCATATCTTTCTGTATTCTTTTCCATATCGTAGGATATCTTAATACCTCAAGAAAAATAAGTGATCAAAATAATTTAGCTCCCCATGGTGACAATGGAATCATTATAACTTTTTGAAATAGAACCGTATGATTTCTTTGTATAAATTAATTCTGCTAATAATTATATTCCATGTATGAAAGTGTAAGGTAAAATTCACACTGTGGTATGCGACTTTATAAACTTTTGTATTCTATCATAACAAAGATTATTAATTTTATGTATATTTTGATGCAAATAATGAATTGATTGAACATTAAATGAAATTTTGACAATAGAGTCAAATTTTAAACAAATTTAGAATCAGCTCTTCGATCATTGATGCTGATTTGATCTGACATTGATAAAGAGATACTATATATATTATAAATTTTTAAATATTGATAAATGAAAAACATTTTAAAATTTACTTGAAATCAATTAAATATAGTATTATCTATATGTGTATCTCTCTTTAGACTTTTAGAGTATATACAATAATTTTGTAAATTATTAGATTACATGTAAATTTCTTATAAGTTTTGTAAAAATGCTATGAGTACAATCTAAAACTTTATAACATTCCCTGTAAATAATATCGTACGAGTGTGTGTGTGTGTGTGTGTATACTCGTATATGTATGTGTGTATAAAATATACACTGTAATTTTTAAAGGTAGGCAAGTATGAACCAGTAAATATGCCTCATGGCTGGAGGCAGGAACAACAGCGAGCAAAATGGAAATTTAGACAAAACGCATCAGTGGCAATGCCACGATAATCTTAACTCCTTTAAAACGCTTGAGCCTTCTCCGAGTGATGAATTCAAAAAACGGAAGAGTGCGGAACAACGTCGCACTAGTGTCAAAAATATCAGCCTATTGCAAGACAGCATTCTGAGGTAAGAAAATGTATTTTCTATTTTAACAATTTTACATGTAACAATCGCGCTTAATGCAAAATGTCATGTATTTAAATTTTTTTAAATATTGTGTAAATGTAGTACATTAGATCATCTAATACATCTGTTTGAAATTGATATGTGTAAAAAAAAAAAATATATATATATATATGCCCTTTTAATTCAACTGATCCTTTTTTTGCACAGTTTTATAATTTATAGTTTTATATTTTTTGTGCCAACGTATAAATCTTTTTGTGATTGCTTTATACATGCGAAATAAAATTAATTGTACATCTAAAAAGAAACGAATGCATTAGAACTTAAGGGGACAATGCAAGACTCAAGAATGATCTTTTATTGTAGAATATTTACGGATTCTTTGCATTGTGATCTTAACATAATACATGGTTACAAAATAATACGTATAAATAAATGTATCGTTAAAACAAGATCACCACACTTTTATCAAGTTCTCAAGCCTTATTTCGTTTACACTAACAAAACGATCCATTGCATTCTTGATAAAGTTGGACTTTTTCATCAAATTGAAGATTTTGTAAGGTATTTCTATACTATGTTAAATATTTATATATATAGAAATGATATAATTGAGAAGAGATCTTGATTACTCACATCTGTTTGAATGCATATTACTTTGAGTTTTTTAAAAGTGATATAGTTGAAATACACAATTCTTTGCATGCTTTTTTCTTCTAGAAATAAATCAATTCCCATTTAATTTTTTTTTACTTTTACACAAAATCATACATTTTTAGATCTATTTCTTTTTTAAATAAATATGAATTGTTTGTTTAGATTAATAGATACATTGATTAGTATGTTCCAAAAAAAATTTTATTTGTCATTTTTTATGCATAATAACAAAAACAGAATGTTTCAGCATTTTAATTTTTTCAATATTTTCATTAATATTTTACATAAGAATAATTTTGTCAAATATATAGATATTTATTTTAAGTAGACCAAGTATAAATGCCTCACATGCAGCATGTTAGTGTCACATTTTCTATTGAGAAAGAAAAGGGATTGGTCTTTTACAATGAATCTTGAGCTGTGGATGATTTTATGCATGTAATTATAATTTCATTGTAAATATCAATGAATTTGTCATACACGCACCTCTTAATCCTTTAAGCATCTTAAAGTATCTTTGTCGTTTCAATCAGTATTCAATATCAAATCATTAAATTTTTTAAAAATTGTATTAAAATAAGCGCATTTTTATATATTTGTTTATAAATTGCAGGCTTCTCTATAGTAACCTGGACTTTACTCAAGAAGAGCAATTGTTGGTGAAAATAATTTTGAATACAAATTATAAGTGTCATTCTTTAAATGAATTTGATATCGATACATCTCGTGTTGATAATAGGTTAGATTTATTAATAAATAAGATTTTATAATACATTTCAGCCTAGATTCTTGATCTTTTAGAGGTTGATAAGGACTTGATAAGGTTCTTCTAGTTTTTAATTAATTTAGAATCTTCCACTTTCTTGTTAGAAATTATATATAACAGGAGAGAGAGAGAGAGAGAGAGAGAGAGAGAGAGTACAGCTAGTATTTTATAATTATATAGTTAATACTATAATTCTTCTTTGTCGCATTTCATAGATTCGTATAATTCACAGAATACGCGAGAAATTTCTGACGTTGAACTGTGATGCGCATCTACATAACGTAAAAGATTATGCTGTAACGAATGTGAGTCCCGCTGCATCAGAAATGGCTGATTCCGGCTTGGAGACAGGTTCGACAAGTCCACACGATAATACGACATCAGAGAATTCGAGCACGGATTTGGAGATCCAGACGCAAGCGGCAGAATACGATTCTGCTAATGATTCGGATCGGATACGTGCCGAGCGCGTACGCAATAAGAAGGATCACAAGACACTTTTGTTGCACGATGAACGACCCTGCGAGTCATTTGGCAATTACCATGATAAAACCACGATTCAATCTATGTCGAATGACGATGGTGCAACATACTCGTCCTTGGAAGCGGCGGATCGTCAGCTCGCGAACACGTCAGACAACGTTCAGGAGGCGAAACTAAATGCCGAGGAGATCTTCCAGTACGAGAGTCGAATGTTAAACGAGCCATTCTACGAATCGGATTGTGGCAGCGATGAAAACGAATCTTTTGAATTTATCGAGTCTATCCCTTCGGCAAGGGATCATGAACACGAAGAAAGTGTAAATTCCGCAAAGTGTAAATTGGAATGGAAAACACAGTCCAATGCAGAAGAATCGAAAAGCGTGACAGCTGAGCATCCAAACATCCGAGAATCCGATCATTCTCATCTTACTACTAACTCGACTAGTCGTAACAATTCCTCCACGAGTGGTTATTACTTCATCGACGCATCTACCTTAAATGACGAAGTGGACATTGTATCTACGAACGTAACGAGGAATCACCAGTACGGTGGCGGCGATAGTACGGCGTCGCTATCGTATTTGACATTTTCCTCAAATTACGCGGATTATTCGGCCAACAAGTCAAATAATGCTGTGGAAGAAGAATCTTACAAGTTTACACCACTTAAGACGCTACCTTTGCAAACCGGGTGCCATGAGCGAGTGGCAGAATTTGAACGAGAATTGAAACTCACCGAATATTTGCAGCCATTTTCAGAATCACGTAAAATAAAGAGGATAGATTCTGCATTGGAGGAGAAGATAGAGGCAGCGAGCAGCAAGCCGACGGAGAAGGAGTCGTTGGCCGTAGAGATCAAAGAGGCGGACAGTGGGGAGAGCGCTCATCCTTCCCCGTGCCCTGATAATAATACCAAGTTAAACAGTCGAGATGAGGAGAAAAGGTCGGAAACACCGTCGAGCAACATCGAGGCAACAACGGGAAACGAAAACGGAACGGAGAAGGACGCGCCCGACGATAGACGACCATCGCTTATCAGAAGAAACACGTTCGAGCTTGACTCTAACGACGAGAAATTATCCGTTTTGAGACAAGAGTACGAACGCAGACAGGGTAGCCTCGTTTTTCAAAGCGCCATTCCACAATACTCCGGACATCGTATAGATGGAGATTCCATTTGCCACGTACCTTCCGATCCTTCTGTAGCTCCTCCGATTACCGAACCGTCGATTACGTTTACCTCTGGCGATCTGCAGATCGTCACTCAGCATCCGACGTCATATTTATTGGACGGTCGTCCAATTTCGAAAAACGAGATTAATCAAATGCAAACACAAACCAACTATTTACAATCCAGTCAACTCAGCAAGTCTTGCGTGGTTTATCCGGTTATTAAAAGTGCCAGCGACAAATCTATCATTGATTACAGCATCGATTCAGACGACGCGGTGTCGAATCATTGCAGTAGTAGCTTGCCGGTTACCTTAGACTCAATCTTGGAGAAAGGTAACCGAACGGAGCCTATAAAGAGAACTAAACGTGACGAGGCCACTCCTATCATCTCCGGTGGTGTCAGCACTTCGGATTACTCAAAACCTTCGGACAGTCCGACCGTGCGACGCAGAACGGAATCCACACCGATCGTATCGGGTGGCTCGGTGATCATGAACAAGCCTGAAATCAAAGTCAAGTCCTCCAGAATGTCTTCCTCCATGACTGCCTGGGTCGTCGACATGAGCGATTGTAATAAAGAGGAACCCTCGAAATCTCGAAACTCGCGCAGCATGTCGCAAAGCTTCTCCACTTCCGAAAGCAGCAGGAAATCAGGCGCGCAAAAATCAGGCAGTCATGAAAAACAAGGTAGTTTAGGTAGTAGCTTCTTTGTGAATCTAAAGGATGTGAAAGATGACGTTGAACTCTCTATTAAACGTGATCACTCACTCGAAAGGAAGGAACGCGATAGTAACGGCAAGCCTTACTGTGAATTTTACGTAGACATCTCTGACAAGACTTTGGCTAATAATGTCAAAGTCGAGCCATCCGAGTCCGAGAGGCAAGACGCCAGCACGAGAAACGATAGTTGTAACGATAGTTCTGAGAAAAAGAACATCTTCTCGATGTTTATCGAGCTGAATGATAGACATGAGAGCGGTGGAGACGTTGCGGCTCCAAGGCATAGGCGAAGTTTTTCGACGGTACCCAGTAAATTAACGGCGGACGACAGTAGCTCCAGAGAGAACAGCAGTAGCGCCACGGGAGATAATCAGGAGTTGCTGCCGCAAGAACAAAGGAAGGAGAAAACCAAGCCTAGCGTTTTTATGTTCATAGATTCTGATTCTCCCGTGGTACGAAGACGGACGTTGTCTACTTCGCGACCAACGTTCAAGCGGCACTCGTGGAATGTAGACAAGACACAGCCGACAAATAATAGTAATAATGGCTGCGTGGCAAAAGAACTCATGTTTAGAAAGGAACACAAACGCGCACACAGCATATCGATGGATAGTCGCGGTATTATCAAACAATCCCAAGCGAAAACGAGCTCGTCTAGTCACTCGCTGAGCGACGCGGCTAAAACCGATTCTTACAATCATAAAAGTTTCAAGACGCTACAAGAGCGTGAAAAAAACTCCAATAATATGGATACATCATCCGAGGATGTATTTGAGTTTGATGTAAAGGACACTCCACCAAATTCTCACGTGGAGATCGAAAATGAACAACTGCGTGTCAGCGTGACGAATCACGAATATCGAGAAATAATTCCCGACCAAATGGACAACTTGGAAGCCAATGAGACGAAAGCGTACGAAGATGAATTCTCGGAGACTTCTGCTTGGGAAAAGACATGTACCGAGAGCACGGAAGGTCACACTCGCAAAAGTGAGACATTTGACATCAGCAGCGGCAGCGGACCTTCCCCAGACAGTGACAACCACTATTACGAATTGACTGACTTGTTGCAGTCAGGTGTTAACGATAGATCGCAATTAGTTGGTGCGGGAAACTCAAGCAGCAAGATATCGGAAACTCGCAAGTCGTTGAGTGAAACTATAAAGAAGATCGAATGCGAATTAAAGGAGCCGGAATATAACGACGCAGAGCAGACATCATACGGTTATCGTTTGTCGAAGAAAACCGGGAAAGTGTCCACTCGTAATTTAAAGAATTTACATTCAGATTCTGATAAGACTAGTACTTCCAGTTTCGTACGTCTGTCAGATTTGGATAAAACGCCGACGGCTAATCACGCGTCGGCGGATATACTGATGGTGAAGGATGATGACAGAAGCACCTGTCGAATGAGCAGCAGTATTCCAGAAACGTCGTGGATAGAGAGCAAGCTGGCGATGACGAGGAACGGTGGCCCTGTCAAACCAGTCTCGAGGAAGCTCGCTTCTGTTATGAGTACGTCGCTTCCATCCAAACAAAAGTCCCCGTTGGAGGATTTGACCGGTGATTGCGAAGCGGAAGGGATTATCTCCGAATCTGATCTTAGTAGCATGCAAAGCAGTATGGGACGTTCTGGAGCGGGTATGTATCATTTGGAATTTGTAAACTTGAATCGATGTAAACAGTAATACATATAGCAAAAATTATCAAGTATTTACATCATATGTATCATTTTTATCTTTCTCTGTTGTAATAACAAAATTTTACCATTCTATTGTGAAGGAAAAGTTTCAATTATACTTAAAATCAATAAAATAACATATATTTTCGTGAAAAAAAAAAATTGTTAATTACAGAAGGCAGCACGGAGGAAACTGAAACGTCCAGCATAGCTGGTGCAAAGCCATACAATAGACTAGGTGAGGATTTATTAAGGATGTTCTTGGAAGAGATTAATCCTGACGTTACAATAGATGTGGCTGGCCGACATATAAGAGCACATAAATGTATATTAAGTTCTCGTTGCCAATATTTTGCCGCAATTTTAAGCGGCGGATGGATCGAAAGTGCAGGCAATGTTATTTCTCTTCAAGGGTACGTATTAAAACATAAATATATAACATGCGCTAGAAAATTGTGTATAATTTGTGACAGAGAGAGTCGTTATACTTGATATTCATAAATGCATTTAATACTTGAAAAATTTTATAAGACATTTCATATATTCGATACATTTGCATGAATGTACTTTGGTATTTAAATGATTTTAACATCATATATCTATTAATATCTCCATTTTAGGTATTCTTATAACGCAGTTCATTTTGCGTTATGTCATATCTACAGTGGAGAAAGTAATATACCGGATTCTATAAGTATCGTTGAATTAGCGACGTTAGCGGATATGTTGTGTTTGGAAGGTCTTAAAGAAGTTATAGGATACACGCTTAAACTTAAATATTGCCATCTGTTTCATAAGGTAGATATATAAATTTAAAAAATGTATTTTTATCTCAATTTTCTAATAAAAAAATTAATAATATCAATGTGATGCTACATAAAATATGTAATTGACTGTGATCATGGAAAACCTTTGTTAATCCATTCAATATTCAAAGGGAACGCATTAATACTACGCTTTTTTTGCAGTGAGGGACTAGAAAGCTTAAATTGTGATGTCATATCTATTTATTTCTTAAACACATAATCTTTTACGTTTTTTTTTTTTTTNTTTTTAGATATATTTTCTCAAAGATTTATTATCTTTTTAGCCTTGCCAAATATGTGCCGTTGGAGTGTTGGAATGTATGCCGTTGGCTGCAGCGTATGGTCTGGATGAAGTGTATCGAAAGTCACTAAGATGGATTACAAAGCACTTTGTACGAATATGGCCATGCAAAGCATTTGCGACTCTTCCGAGAGAACTTATGGAAAAATGTTATCATCAGCATATAGTTCATATGGTACATACGTAAAAAACTTAATCATATCGAGGATAATGTAGATATGTGTAATTGGCATTGAATAATTTATTCAATAAGAAATATTTAATATTTCTTAGAAATAGTTAATATTTTTATTCTATGTATACTGTGATTTTGAAATTATAAAGATTTGACGAATTTCAATGTAGATAAATAAATTTTTTATGTTTATATTGTATATATAAACATAATGTATAATTTTTTTTTCGCATATTTGCAGTCTACCGACAATGTGCTTCAAACTATGATGGATTGCGATAAACTGCTGGCAACCTTACCAAATGTGCGATGGGCAGAGCCGGTATTCCGGATGGTATCAAATCTGTTGGAAACATCAGTAAAATTCCTGTCGGAAAATTTTGCAGGTGTCCTGGGAAATGACAGTTTCCAATCACTTGGTCGCGAGCTAACATGGAACATCAGCCGTTTAGAAGATCATTTTCTAACAGCCGTTGAACAATTACCGCCTGAACAAGCGTGCAAAAGTTACTCAAAATTGAATAAAATGTTACTCGCTTCGCAGACTGATGATTTTCAAAGTAAGATCAAGTGGGGACCGTTGTTCATCGATTTTCTACACAAGCTTCAAGGTCGTGTGGAAAAATGCTTAGTGCGTGATGCCGCACGTGCCGCGAGAACTTCCACATGGTTGAAAATGGATTTGGAACTTCGTAGAAGAATACAAGAGTTAGCTTGTCTCGTAATCTTGCCTCATGAAACTTCGAAGCGTCTATCCAGACATTCAAACTTCTTAAAGGCAAGTATTTTCTATATATTAAAAAAAATAAAGAAATAGATCTTTAACTATCGTATTTAACGCTTGCCAAGTGTTGTCGTATGTGCCGGAGCCATAAGTACGAGGGCTGTCCAAAAAGTAATGCCCCACTTTTTTTTCTCAAAAATTATTTATTCTACAAAAATGAAATTTACACATATGAAAGAATGATGTTTTATCTACTCACTCTATTTTTCCACATAATCTCTTTCAAGTTTTATTGCTTTCCTTCAGCGATTCACTAGGGCGTGTATGCCCTGTCGGTACCAGTCCTCGCTCTGATTACGGAGCCAGGTTTTCACTACGCTAATCACCTCTTCGTCGTCTTCGAAATGTTTTCCACGAATGCTATCCTTTAGTGGTCCGAACAAGTGGAAGTTTGAGGAAAGCAGTGAAAACCTGGCTCCGTAACCAGAGCGAGGACTGGTACCGACAGGGCATATACGCCCTAGTGAATCGCTGGAGGCAGTAAAACTTGAAGGAGATTGTGGAAAAATAGAGTGAGTAGATAAAACATCATTCTTTCATATGTGTAAATTTCATTTTTGTAGAATAAATAATTTTTGAGAAAAAAAAGTGGGGCATTACTTTTTGGACAGCCCTCGTACTTATGGCTCCGGCNTGAGAAAAAAAATGTGGGGCATTACTTTTTGGGCAGCCCTCGTATATAGGTTTTTAGGAACCAAACAGTGTACATTTTCATATATACTTATTTGCGAGATTATATTATTATGTATTATATATATATATATATATATATATATAATGTACAGATTGTATATTATATAATAATTATATGTATTATAATGCCAAAGAAATTATAATCATTCTAATACAATATTGGCAATTAAAGTAATTGAATTAACTCGATACCATTATCTTCAGATACACATTATTTTTTTAAATAAAATCATTTTTTTTATGTATCAAAGGAATCTTATGCACCGCAGAACCGTTCGATGATAAGCCGCAGCTTAGATTTAAAACGTGTAAAAATGGTCATCTCGGAACACAATGACAAAACATTAAAACCAGCGGCATCAACTAAACAAAATAAAAAAGTTTTATATAAGCCCAAAACAGATCCGCTTGAACGTAAAATGCAAGAGGATAAACAAATTACTTCCGAAACTGTTAGGCCAAAATCTTGGCCTAATAAAGTAGAGGTATGTTAAAAATTTTTAAGAAAATTTAAAATTATATAATCTTTTTCGTAACGTTATATAAATTGTATGTATTAAGAAAAATCGTCATTTATCGAAATTTTCTAATTTAGCATACTTTTTTAATTAAAATCCAAATTAAAATCTCGAAAATACTACTAATGTCGCGTATTTTTACTACAAAGTAATTCTAATTAATTATCACTAAAATAAAATTGATAAAGTTGTCAATATGAATTTAGGTAAAATCAAGATATTTGGAACCAAGAAACAAGCCTGTTCCAAAGGAAAACGTGCCCATACATCACGACAAAATTGTGCAACAACGGCGTAAAATTATGATCTCCTCATCTGATTCGTCACGCACTTCTAGCCCGGCGATGAAACGTGCGATAGATGCAAAAAAACCATTGTCCAAGATAAAGCTACCAGTTAAGAAGGATGTAAAAGCTCTCTCATCAGACAGCTTAACCGAGGCAAATGCGGATCAAACTGGCAATAAAAAGGATTTGATCAGCAAAAGTTGCGCCATCACAAGACCCGAATCGCCTTCTTTTAAACAAAAAAGCACTGAAATCGGTTTATCAATCGATTCTTTGGAGACTAAGAGTAAGCCAGTCACCGTGAAAAAAAAAGTTAATAAAATGGATACATCAATGTCCACCGACAGTCTTATGACGGAGATAACGACTCCGAAATCCAACATATCGAATAAATTATCACCTACTTTAGCAAAAGCGAACAAAACGCAAACTTATAACAGGTGAGATGGAATTTAATCCTAATAATAATCTTCGCTATTTTAATTCAAAAAACTAACTTGCTATTGTTCTATTAAAACTATTGTGTAATTTTATTTTTGAATTAAATTTAATTTCTTTGGCTCCTATATTAATAATCTAAATTGTTAATCCATAAACGACAGAGTGAAAAAAAACTCGCCACCAACGCAGCAAAAGAGCCCATTAACGATCACTAAGAAGCCTCCGAGATCATTGGAAAGTTCTACCGCCGCCAGTCGCAGTAGAGCCGCTGCTATTAGTAATACGTACCACGGTTCACCGAGTTTACGAAGAAGCTTATTAGATGCTGCAAGAACACCGGACGTTGCCAGTAGACCGGTGAATACGGTAACTCCTTTCAGAATGCGACAGGTCATACAAACAAACGTTCCTTCCAACACGAGGAGAGAAAGGAAGGAAACTCAAAATTTGCATGGCTCTGACAGCCCCAGCAAGAAGTCCTCCCCGAAGTCTAATGTAGGTAGTAAGATGAGCAAGTCGGTAATCGCCAGCAAAAGAATTATCAGTGGTAAAGTTGACGACAAGATTAAAAAGTGCCATAATGTGGAGACGCAAAGACAACCCACAGTAGGTTCGAGATCGGGCACCTTCCTCAAAGATGAACCTACGATACTTAAGAAAATAGACATTAAGTCATCACAAATTAATACTTAATGCTATTAATGACTGGAAAATTCAATCGATAGGCTATGCATTGTCGACGCGATTTGTTAATGTCTGCTAATAATATCACATTTTTATCAGCAAGATTCTCTTTCCTTAAATCATCTATAATTCTATAATCATAATAGTAAAGATAGATTTTAAAGATATTGATAATTAAAATCATTTCGCATCTTCATACATATAATACGTATAGAGTTTCATATAATTGTCTTTTTATGAAAGCATACCTGAAATTATCATTATTACTGTGACATTTGTGATTATGTTATCATAAATGTTTTACAATTTGTGTATGTATATTAATGTACTTCGTACATATTTTCATTTGCTCCCCATATACATATAATAAAATATTTATATATAATAAAAAATACTTGTCGACAGTGCATTAGGTACGCGTAATAATTCGTAATTAATGGAGAACTGTCGCTAGAATAACTGCAAACGTGATAATTCCAACAGAGAAATCATATATGTAAAATAGTGAAATATAATTTAAGGAAGCTTGGGATTCTCGTTAAAAAAAAATACACTTGAGCTGCATTTATTAGTTAAATAGAAAAATATGCTACGATTATCTTATGACGCTAGAGGCGATTATATTTAAATATAATAGAACAACTTTCAAATATTAAGTAAACAAGTTTTCCTGCTTTTTTTAACATGATAATGCAGGTCGTAAAATCTCATTCTGTGAAATCAAATATACGAATTAGTCTGGAAAAAAGTATATCTTTGTGTGTCTGCGCACACATATAAACACAGCCAAATATATGAAAAAAGATTATACATATGTCTTAAAAAATTTTTCCAAGAGAAAGTTGTTTGAAAACAGAAATTTGTAACCGAGCTGCATCTTTCTTGAATTACTGTATTGCACAAATAAAATAAGTGAAGATCTCATATACACATACTACATACATACATGCACTAGTAACAACAGATAGAAAGATATGAATAGGCATGTACTTAAATGAACAAAATTTTGATTATACGTATACACATTAATATCTCGTAGTACTGCACACGCAGCATCTCATAACCCATACATAAAAAACGTGGCCAGTAAAATAATTATGTTTAGACAGCTCTTCCATTCTACCACGTAAATATGCCATATCAATTTGAATTATTTTTTAGTAACCAAATAACGATTTTATTGGATGCTATTTATTACTAATTAAAGTTGCCATTGTATAAACTAATTCCGAATGCAAGTAAGAAAATTATATCCTCTTCGCTTGCTTTATTTAACGATAAATTGTATGTAAATGATATATTTATTTGTTAAATTTCTATCTCTATTTTGCAATGTACATTTTTATGCAATATTTATATCTAGTCATTTGTATATTTTAAAGATTTACTTTTTTGTGTAATGTTAATAAATATATCGATATAAGATTGTTTATTATTATGGAATTTTATTATTCTTTTTGGAAAGAAAATTCAATGAAAGATATACTACTGTGAAGAAAAAGGTAGCAACACTTTTTCAATAAATTTCCACATGAAAATTCATGAAAATTATAAGATTGCGCATTCTAAGATTTATCGAAAGTGTTGCAATCTTTTTGTTCACGTGCAACAATATGTAAGTAAATGTATTTTATTTTTAACTCTATGTAAGTAAATTAATGTACACAATTATAATTAGTTCTCGACAGAAAATCAAATATCCAACAACGTCCCTCTAGGTCTTACTCGCTTTGAATCTGCTTCAGTGGATGGTATAGCTTTTCGTTTATTCATACCTTTTCTCTCCAACTGTTTTTCTATGATACGTGCATTGTTTGCATAGGAATCGGCAACTTCCCTCTGAAATTATAATTTTATTATTTTAAAAAAGAGAATACAAGCTAATCGATAGATGCATCATAAATTGAAGCAATAAGCAAATGGTTGAATAAATTATATATTTAAAGTAACTGTAATTAGATTAGAAATTTCAATATTTAACTTTAAACATTTATTTTGCCATAACTCCACCATAATACTTTGCATTTTCTTAAATTTTCTGAATATTTTATAAATTGAAATCTTATATCTTGAAATTGCTTGGTGTGTATGACACAAGTATAATAAAATGTGCATAACGTACGGCTTCGATTTCATCCTCTTCTTCATCAATTGTAGATACAGTAACTGAACTGAATTTGCCCATATTTTTGGTATGTTTTGTAACCATTATTTTTTTAGGTTTCTCAATGGCCACTTGATTATAAATGTCTGTCATAGGGCCTTCCCCAGAACTTTTTATTACAGAATCTTTTACTACAAATACTACATTTGCTCCTGGATCATGCTTATAATACAGTAATAAGCCACATCTGAAAATGAGTAATAAAAGTTATGAATACACGTTTATTTTCAATGCTAAAATAAAAGTAAAATGCATAACGAAAGTAAACACGTACTTTTTACATTTTTGTCTGTATTGTTTTTCAATTCCTTCTAAACGTTTGAGAAATACAGTCTCGTCTCGCTCCGAAGTCATTTTGTGAGCATGCTTACTGCCGTCAATTACCCTTGCTCCATCTCTTTTTCTTAGTGGCAATTTTTCAATGGCACAATCTGTAAATAAACCATTTATAAATATTAAACTGTTTTATTGTGCTCTCTCTCTCTCTCTCTCTCTCTCTCTCTCTCTCTCTCCCTCTCTCTCTTAATATTAGTATGAGTCATTGTATTGCAAATAATATTAATTTATACCGTACAACAATGAAAATAATCTTTTCGTAAAATGTTTTATACAGCATTCAAATTAAAATCAAAATTTGTTTTTTCACATACGAAAATGTTAAATATAAATTACTTTTTTCGTAACTGACAATTATAATACTAACCTAAAATTAGTGTCATCTGACCACATATACAATAATAAATATGCAATGGTTTCTCCTCGCTGTATTCTTCTTGATCTTTTGTATCGGAGCATATAATGCTCCTTGACACTACTTTTGGCATAACTTATCCAATTGTTTATTTCATTCACACGCACGAACGCACGTTTACATTAGAATCGATGTTTATCTTCTTCTTCTTCTTCTCTTATTGGTACCCGTCCCCAGTTATAGCGTGGCGGGGACGATTTGACCATTAAACCAAATTTGTATCTAGCTTTCAAAATTATATCTGGATTACCAAAGTGCTCAGAACGATAACCACCGTATCGTCCGGCTGTCGATTGTGATGCAATCGGCGGTTTCAAAAATATCAATAACGGGCGAACACGTCCGAACACGTAAGCGGCCCCAAACGGACTCTGACGGACTCATCGATGTGTTCCGAAACTCACAAGATCTGCTCCTTTTAGTTGAACTTGCACAGTTTATCTTTCCTCTTGTTCTTATCGCGTTGGAGAGAAAAAGAAAAAAGATGAATTGTGCAAAAAGTTCAGCTATAAAAGAACAGAAAAATGTTTCGATATTTTCTTCAAAAAAAAAAATAAAAAAAGGTTTTGAGTTTCGACGTCTAAAAAGTGGTTCTTGTTATGGAAGCAAATTCCTGTCTGTGGAAAGACAACTTTTACTGGAGATTTTATTGCACTATCATAAATGTTGTAAAAATAATTCAAATATATTTGTGATTTGTTTTAGATTTAAAGGTTCGGTAAATCAAGTGGAAAATCGTTGACACATCACAATAAGTCGTTTACCTATGGAAAAAGAATGGAAAATCTTTGGCTACAACGATTTATAAATGAATATCTATATTTTAATGCTGATCATATACACATTCGATCTTCGAAGAGATCCAGTAAAGATAAAAAGAAAGTGCGATTACAAATGATAGAGATTTATTATTAAACAATCACATTAATAGCCGATACTGTACTTGATATATGTGCTACAACACTTATATATGGTATTTACAAACGTTTTTCGCTATGATAAACTGGGTTTTTTTTTTTAGGATAAACAACCCATCATAAGTTTTTATTTTTCGAAGAATGAAAATGAAGATGGCCTTGTGATGATTTAGGTATGTATATAGATGCCATACATATATGTGTGTATATATATATATATATCATGATGAAAATTTTAAAACTCTTGCTCTCCTCTGGTTTGGCCTGGTTAACGCGTGGATCGGCGGGTTAGCGCGTGATCGTGGATGTCGCCACTGCTCGATGTAGCGCGAATGTCCTGAGCCACGAGCCGAGCCACGACTGGTCGTGGACTCTCGAGACTCGACGGAACTCGTTAGTAGGTGCTGTGCAGTCGAACGCAGCGTCGAGCTGGACGGTGCGTGTGGTGTTGGGCGTAAGGAATGGTCAACGGTGGATCCGCGTCGCCGTGGTGAGTCGCATCGCGATCCAGTCGAAATCAGGTCGACTGGGGCGTTGTGTGAGCGATGGAACTCCGCCGATGTTTCCGTGGTGCGTGAGCGTCACGCCCGAAACTTCCCCGTCTCGCTTGTATCACAACCCACCCTCCTCTCTCGTTGTGTGTCTTTTGTGCGATGTGCGAGTGCGAGCCATAAAAAGGAAAAGATATCCTCCGAAAACCTATCCTGCGCTACACAACTACGAGAGCGCAGCAAAGCGCAGCAGAGCGCAGTCTCGACGTCGAGTCACACCGATTGTACGCAGCGTGACGCAGCCCTTCGTACAAGTACGTACGCATACCGCGCACATCTCTTCACATCTCTCTACTCTGCGTGACGTGACGTGACGTGACGTGGGTGCATAGATGCAGATTCACTCACATACATATATGTCTCAATACCTGAGTATCTTGTATACAGCCACTTTTGTAGGCTTATTTATATATATGTAAAATTATCTATTATGTATTGTCATTAACAATTAAATATATCCATGCTATATATATATATATGGCTATCTCAAAATGTGTTGAATGTTTTTTAAATAATAATTACAATTTACTAGAATTGATTTTTTGAAAATTTATTAAAGCAACATCTCAATCTTCTAAATTATAAGCGATTGAAAATAAAGAGCTTTTTTTCACAATCTTTGAAGTCATATATATATATATATACACACACACACAAAACTACATTCTTCGACTAATTTCCAATAGTTTATTTTAATTAGGTTTTTAATTTAGGCCTTAGCATATTATAAGAATATATAAAGTAAAGAATTGGAACATTTCAAATGAATGCAATTTATCTTGACAAGATAAAAGTTTCTAAGAAATTTCAAGTCCCCAAATTGGCCAAAAAATTTGTCATTAGAATACTCAAATTTTGGAGATATTCAGTATAAATATATATGTGTGTGTGTGTGTGTATAACATATCCTACTTTATTTTTTTTACAGGATTATTTTCAAAAGTAATAGTATTTTCTAAAAAAATATATAAAATAAAAAGTATTCTGTTTGAAAGAGGACATCTTAGTATCACAGTGTAACTTTGTTCTAGGTGGAGTCGCTTGCCAGATATGAGTCACTATCTTTTTAAATCATATGACTTTCTTGATCAATATACTTTTTTGGTTATTCCGCTTATAAAAGTAAAATATGATATAGTATCTGAAATTTTTTCATTATTTTGATATCTTTTCCATTTTTCTTTGTATTTTTTAAGATAATCTTTCTCTCAGAATAATGTATAACTAAAACACACTAATAGCTTTAAATAAATAATAAAACACCAAAAGCTTCAAACAAACAAACATCTGGATTATACTACCACAATTTTTTAATATATAATGTGCAATAATACAGTGGTAAATTGAAGATAGGGATACACAATGGACATATTTAATGCTATAATCAAATTAGTTGACTCAGGATCTCAGGATGAACCATTGACAATAAAAACATTCTGTCATGTATTATTTTTATAATTAACTGTTGATGGTAAAAACACTTTGTCATGTGTTACAAAAATAATATATGACAAAGTATTTTTATTGTCAACAGTGAATTAACTGTATTAATCATTGCTCCTTATTCTTAGAAAATAAAAATAATAAGTTTATAAAATGTTTCCACTTACACAATAATGTTTGATGTTTTTTTTTTATGTAATTATCGTTTAGTTTCAGTAAAAGAATATCCAACATTTTCTCAAGTAACTAGATGATGTAATTAACAGCAGATGTTTTAATTTCAATTTTAATATTAACTTTAAAAACAAGTTGATAAGGAACTGAGACTTGTTAAAGAGCTCTCTATTTATTCTTACATTAGTTTCCCAAAAAGTTATCATTAAAATAATTCTTGTTAATAATATACATGAAAGTAATTATTAAATTATTATAGTAATCTCTGATGCATGTAATTTTTATAATATATGCTCTGCTTGCGTAATCCGAAGACAATTTTTTGGACTATTCTCTCCCTTATTATCGCACTGGAATAAAAAAAAGTCTCTAAATCTCGTAGAGTAAAAAATCACTCGAAAAATTGCACAGGCTCAATTTTCACTCTGTAGGAGTAAATTTTTACTCTTTTAGAGTGACGAGATTTAGAGAGAATGAATACTGTCGAATTAAGAGCTATTAATGAGCTTACTTCCTGCGGAAATCCATGGGAAAGTTTTCACATTTCCGTTTTTTCTTCGGCGAAATGTTGAACGAATGCACGCGACGGGCTACAAAGTTATTAGACCGTAAGTTCAACGAACCGGAGAAGAACATCGCAGACTATCGGCACCTTCGATGCAGGGTATTACAGTTGTTCGCAAAGACGTGCCGCGAATAAGCGAGAGTCATCACATCTCGATAGAATCGATAATGAGACAGATGATTCGCTTACGCTGGCATCCTTTCCGCTAAGAGTACATATAGAAGAGTAAATTATAATGTTTATTGCGGTATTTCTTTTTCTTTTATCTTGCCTTTTTTCATATATAGACAATTTTTCTTACGTATGTAATGTTGTGTTCGATAAATCCATAAAAAATGAGGCAACTGCTTTTAAAAAATAAAGACAAACTTTTTGTCTTTCATATTTAATTATCAGCTTAGAACTCTGTCTTTTTAACACGTTAGGAGGCTTTCAGAATTTTTAGAAAATTTCCAAAGATAGGAAATCTAATTCTAAATCACATTACATTGAAAATTTCCATGAAATAAAATCCTGATAAAAAAATGAAATTGCCTCTTTTTACAGATAATGACAAACTGATGAACGACTGTGAAACTGAAAGCAAAAGATCGAAACGATGGATCATCAGATTGGCAAGAAGCAAGCGGCTAACTCGCCGGAGGTGGCGTTGGCCAGCGAGATTTTCGACCAGTTTTGCAACGCCACTACGTTGAAATCTATTCTTGGCTACTACAGACAACTGTGCGAATTGCTGAAAATCCGACCGAACGTCATTAATCAGTTTTATCCTAAGCTGAAAACGAAACTGCGATCATGGAAGGCGCAAGCCCTATGGAAGAAATTTGATCAGCGTGCGAATCACAAATGTTATAATCGTGGCAAAATATGCCCGAACACGAGGGTAAATTTATGTATTTATTAGTTTTTAATAAATACCTTCCAGTTATTTTCTATCAATGAGGAAAATTTTTTAAGTAAGGTAATTTAATTAGGTTTTGATTATTGGCGGTGGCCCATGTGGTTTGCGCACGGCCATAGAAGCGCAATTATTGGGAGCCAAAGTCGTTGTGGTAGAGAAAAGAGATCGGATGTCCAGAAACAATGTTTTACATCTGTGGCCTTTCGTCATCCAGGATTTACGAGGTTTAGGAGCGAAGAAATTTTTCGGAAAGTTTTGCGCGGGTTCTATAGATCACATCAGTATTCGGCAGCTGCAGTGTATTTTGCTAAAGGTTGCACTTATTCTTGGTGTCGAGTTCCATGAGAGTGTGAGCTTTGATTCTTTGATTCAACCACCGGATAATCAGGAAGATGGCAGTAAGTAATAATTAACAATAGAATGTCTTAAAATTTTTTTTTTTTCCATATTTCCATTTTTTGTAATTGTTTATTTTTAACAGCGTTATTCTTTTAATTACTTCTTTACAAAATTTGTTTATTACTAATGTTTTATTTTTTTAATATTCTTATTAGAGATTGGTTGGAGAGCAAAGACTTCACCAGCTGACCATCCTGTCTCCCAATACGAGTTCGATGTGCTAATTGGAGCTGATGGCAAGAGAAATACTCTGGAAGGTTTTAAACGAAAGGAATTTCGAGGAAAACTAGCTATCGCGATTACGGCGAATTTTATAAACAAACGGACCGAGGCAGAGGCTCGCGTAGAAGAGATCAGCGGTGTCGCCTTTATCTTTAATCAAAAGTTCTTCAAAGAATTATATCAAGAAACGGGTATCGACTTGGAGAATATAGTATATTACAAAGATGATACGCATTATTTCGTTATGACTGCCAAGAAACATAGTTTAATCGACAAGGGTGTTATCCTGCAGGTAATAATGTACAACCTTATTATAAAATTTATGTAATTATTTTTTAGAATGTCGACTAAAGTGAGTTATTATTGATTTCTAGGATCATGCTGACACCGCAAAACTACTCGCGAAAGAAAACGTGGATCGTGAGGCATTAATGTTGTATGCGCGAGAAGCGGCGGAATTCTCGACGGAATATCAAATGATGGATATGGAATTTGCTGTGAATCATTATGGCCAACCAGACGTAGCCATGTTCGACTTCACTTCGATGTACGCGGCGGAAAATGCAAGTCGCGTATTGGAACGTCACGGTCATAGACTGCTCATGATACTTGTAGGCGACAGCCTCTTGGAGGTGTGCATGTAATATGTGTATTTGTCACAATCATTCAAAATTATTTAAAATTTGAGATTTACAATATTTCAATTCAAATTTAGAATTTTTCTGCACACGCATATTATTAATAGGGAAATTTTTTAAAACTCAATGACGTATATAATAAAAGTGTATAAGGATAGAGCATTTTATTTATTCTTTCATTATTCTTTCAACGCGTTTGTTTGTATCTTTTTTTTTTTTTTTTTTTTTTTTNATTTGTATGAATAGATTTCGCTGTCAGCGTACCTTGTTTCATTTGATCTTCAATGAAAAACTAAAACAGAAATGATTGTAGCCTTTTTGGCCTACCGGTTCTGGTTGCGCGAGAGGATTTTTGAGCTCTCTGGACGCGGGTTGGGCAATCAAAGGTTGGGGCGCTTCTTTGTCACCATTGGAGGTAATTGCGGAACGTGAGTCTATATATAGACTGTTAGGCCAAACAACTCCAGAGAACTTGAATAGAGATTACGCGGCATACACATTGGATCCTCACACTAGGTAAGATATCAGTTATAATTGAGTTGAATAAATCAGCTAGGCCTTATGTTAGATATCTAGAAGGTAAAGATACAAAGAGTAACTATCCAAATAGTCAACTGTGTAATTATTGTTTGAAGAAAATTTTATAGCAGTTTGTTTATTTGAAGATTATGAGGATTGTTATCACACACACGCGCACACACACATACACGCACACGCACACTTCTCTCTTGCTTTGTCTTACCAAATAATATTTAAGAATAATTAAATATTTTTTCTTTTTATCTTTTTTAAGGTATCCGAATCTCAATGTGCGTTCAGTAACTCCAATACAAGTGCGCAGTCTTCTTGATACGGATGATCCTGAAAGTATCAAACAACCTGCGCTACAGTCCGAGATCGATATTCCAAAGAAACGAAGACGTCGCGGTAAGTTTACTAATAACATAAAATTTTTAGATTCTTGAATTTTTGTAACCTTGAACTTTTAAAAGGTTAGATTTTGTGATTCTTGATCTTTTTACCTTTACTACTTTTCTCGTTAATATGATTAATATTTATAATCATATTATAAAATTCTTTATAATCTTTATAGTCTTTATAATCATTATTATCTTTATAACCAATATTATAAAAACAAATATATTTTTATGTAGATCTGAGAGCTGATACTCAAGTTCATCCAGATACATTGCTTCGTTGGCTACAAAAGCAAGTTGCATTGTACGATAAAGTTTACATCGAAGATATGGGTGCCTCTTTCAAAGATGGTTTAGCTATTTGTGCAATCGTTCATAGATACCGTCCAGATTTAATAGATTTTTATAGCTTAAATCCGAAAGATCCAGTAAAGAATAATCAGCTTGCCTTTGATATATTGGAAAAAGAATTAAACATACCATCGGTAAGCATATTATATTTTTTTTCTCTTTCTATTCCTAATACACTAATCATATTTTTCTTTATTTTTACAAACATCTTTAGAATTAATTAATATTTTGTATATGAATTTCATACATTCTTATTATTCTATGGCCAGTATTCATAATCGATTCTTATTTTTAAGAACATCTTAAATACGAATATTGTTGCAATTTTACTTGCCATGCGGAAAGTTTCAATTATGAATACTGGCCCGAGAGCCCATATTAGCATCTTAAGACATTACTTAAGACGGTCTTGAAATAAGAATCGGTTATGAATAGTCTATATATTTATGTGTGCGTGCGTGCGTGCGTGCGTGCGTGCGTGCGTGCGTGCGTGCGTGCGTGCGTGCGTGTGTGCGTGTGTGTGTGTGTATTATATGTTTTTGATTCAATCAAGTCATTTAAATACGTTCTATAATTCTTAATAGAATGGAGAAGACATGAAGAAGAATTATACATATTAGCTTATTCAATGAACTGCTAATAAATCTTTTTATTTTAAACAATAAAAATATTGTGTCATAAAGATTATTATATAACATTATACGTAAGTTTATAGATTACTTAAATAATAAGAAAAAAAAAATGTTACAGATAATGACAGGGGAAGAAATGGTTCAATGCGATGTTCCTGACACACTTGTCATGTTTTCTTATTTAACACAAATATATGAAGTTTTCAGAGGCGAGATTCCATATATCAAACATCCAAAATTAGTAAGTAACTAAAAATAAGAAAGTTATATCTTATTTCTAGAGTCTCTCTTACTTTCTTCAAAGTATACGAAATTAATATGAGCTAATTATTATTATTATTTCTCTAAAAAATTCCAAAAGATACTTATATGAGAATATCTTCCACATACCAAACAATAATAATGAATTTAAGTAGCATATATTGCAACAGGAACCAGAAGTGGAGGAATGTACCACGCATCCAAAGCAACTAAAACAATGGACGCCTGAGGAGAAGGCTATGAAAACACGGCATTCGCGCTCACGGCATGCTAATGAAAATGTGCACTCTTACATGGATAAGAAGGACAATACGGTTAGCCGGCGTTCTCGAAAAAGACGGAGTACTGAGAAAGTAGGCGCGACGATGGTAAGCAGAATAAATTATCTGTCTATTTACAGTTTATAATGAGCAATGCTTAGCTAAGATGCAGACAAACGTAACGACACCTTCGCGAAAAAATGTTCAAATTTTTAGAGAAAATTTAATTTCCCAGCGAAAATTTGTTTATCTAAAAACAAAATTGACTTTTTTTGTAATAAAATAGATTTCACATAGAGCCTCACGTACGCGATTATTGACTTTTAGATAGACTGAAATACTTATATCTTATGTAGTCGCGATGGCAGAAGCTGTTATGTGTCGCGGGATATTTATATCCTTGTTAATCGTATTTGTTGAACTTACCTTTACTGTGCCCCGGAAGAAACCGGACACATTCTGAACGCGCGTAATCCACCGTAACAGGAAATAGTCCAGACTATCGGTTATTTTGTCAAATTTTTTATTGTATACACTCTTATATTGTTAATATAATTGCTTTATGAAGCCTCGAGTAAAATTTTTTTAAACTCTTAGAAAATCGTGCCAGAAACATTATATATAGTTTTTCAATTGTTCCTACATGCGCAAATCATGGCTAAATGCAGCGATAACGTAGTTGATTATGCATAAGCATAAATTTAGAATTATGCTAGCAATAGTCAAATAAATAGAAACTTTATTAGTCAATTGATTTTCTTTCATTTTATTCTTTACGTGCATATATCTTGATAATTTCTTTCTGTTTTTCAAATTATTTTATCTTAATTCTTTCTGCATTTTAATTTTTATTCGCGAAATGCTGTTCTTTAAATGCTGTTCAAGAAGCTATCGATTGAAATGAGAACATTCAAGATTTACGGTTCCAAAGAGAGAGCTCTGCTCGCATGTATCATCCCGTCGCTGCTTCATGCTTTCTCGCATAATTTGATTCACAATAATTTGCTTTGCTGCAAAGAAACATTTCACTGCTTGGATCGTCACAACAGATCAGCATTCGTAATTAATTGATCGCGCGACTAATGACAATCGTAAACTCGCAATAAAGGATGAAAGGCAGAAAAGACTCGATGAAATCGAAAAGCATCGAACTGAGCGCATGAAGAAGCGGCATTATTTGCGCAAGATGGCAACTCAGCAGTTCTACAAAAGTATGCAGATGTTGCAAGCCAATGCGAAACGCGAGAAAGATGAGCCCTTTGAGGATTACTCGATTTTTTTGTACCGTCAAACTGCACCAGATTTCAAGGATAGAGTAAAAGACTTAGAGCAGAAAATACTTTATCCAGTAAGCTAGAGATTGACGAGTGCAAATGTTTGATGTTTTTTTCTATCTACACTGAAAATGTTTGTCTTTTTGGAAATAACCACGGATCATAAAACATTCGATAAAATAATTTTAATTTATTAGATTTTTCTATTTTCGCCTTATTGCATTAATATGACTGCAATGAAGAAATAGAAGTATTAATACAATAATTACTAAACCGGTTTGAGAGTTGCATACATGTTATTGACTTTATTGATTAACATGCTTGTTTAATAAAATTTTTGAATTGACCGAAATATGAACTTCCAATTTTTTTGTACAAGGAATTATATTCTATTTGCGTTTGCATTGTCGTTAATGTCTTTATTATTGCACTTATGAAACTGATGAGTGAAGAAAAAAGTACTACTAAATAAAAAGGATAAAAGTAACAATATTTAATATCTTTTTAATTTAATAGAAATTAATTCATCTCTATTGTATTATTTGTATTTGAATTTGAAAAATTACTTTTGAAAGTACTCAACTATTTATTTAATTTCAGAGTATTGCCTTTTTATCATTGTTATATATTGTATTTTTTTCAAGAAAACCCGTATATTTATATTCAAAATGTATTTTATAAAATGATAATAATTTACAATTTCTGCTTGCATTGTTATGCGTTGTGATATTTGTACTAATTTTAATTGTCTGCTCATAAGAGATTTCTATTAAATTGCCAATTATTCCTAGGACAGACAATCTAAAATGCACATTGGTTATCGAAGAAGTAGTGTAGACGAGGAATTTTCGGGAAGGATAAAAGATTTTGAAGATAAACTTAAAGGGACAACATCCGCCGAAAAAAAACCTAAAGATCTTTTACGCGCCATTGGTTAGTACATATTTGTTATTTATTAATTCCATTTAATTTTAATAAAGCCTATTTTTGAGACGTGTCACAAATCGAATGATAAAATGTTTGTACGTAGGTAAAATTGAGAAAACTGACTGGAACGTGAAAGAGATTGAGAAGAAAATCGAAGAGAACAAGATGGGTCGCAGCGTTCGTCACGAACATGTAGAGAAAGTGCCGAAGTGGAGTCGCGAGCAGGTTGGCAAAGAAACGCTCAATAACGCTGACGTTTTCGCACTTTTTCAGATGTGTATATGTTTCATTCAGTTTTTAGCTCGGCAGATCAAGATGGAGAAGCGAGGCAACGATCAAAGGGACACCTACAGTAAGTACGCTGACATAGACAATACCCTGAAGAATATAGGCAAGAAGATTCGGGAAGGTAGCGCGCTCGGATACAATAAAGTTTCAGCCATGGCTGAACAATTTTCGAATAAAAATCAGGATGTGGAACCCAAGCTGCAAAAATCGGTAAATACGAGTTTTACGGCCTCCGATAGGAAAATGGTCAACGGAAATTACAATTTTATTACAATTTTAGCGTTTCTTAGTGTATTGGTGTCTATTGTGTCTTGTATCCTCATTATTTTATAAAAATAATTCTACTTAATTGCAGAATCCTTCAAGAGAGAAGTTGTAAATCACAGTAGTAGGCATGCACATTCTTCATTCTGCGAAAGACTCACAATTTTTTTTTTAAATGACGCTTACATGGCTCTTAGTTATCAAAATTGAATTTCATTGTGATATAACGCACATATAAAAATATTCTAAAAATATGTTTTTAAAGTAATATTACATAAAATAATTTTTTTTTATCTGTTATTAACAAATTTTTAAGTGTTTACAATTTTATAGTTTGCAACATAAATGAGATTTTTCAACAAATTGAGTTGAGACTATAAATATGTAAAAAATTGTACATGGCTAATAATGTTAGCTTTTTAAATCAAATTTTTATTGTGTTGAAGTATATGTGTGTATTAAATGTTGTAAACTAATACATCCGATTATAAATGTAACATATAAAAATCAAAAACTATTTTCTCTTAAAAGATCTACTGGCTATATATGTATATAAAACATTATTTGAGAATTCTTTATGTTAAAAAATGTGGTATTAATAATTACTTTATCAGATTGTATAACTTATTTTTGCGTAGAACACTAAGCCCGCTATCGTATTACCTGTGCAAGGAGGTTCAGAGATGTGCCATTTTTGCAATAAAAGAGTTTACCTGATGGAAAGACTTAGTGCGGAAGGCAAATTCTTTCACCGCGGTTGTTTCCGATGTGAATATTGTTCCATTTCGTTAAGAATAGGTAATATTCAATTCTTTCCTCATAATGCTTTCTAAACGTTTTACGATTTTATAATTTTGCTGTTTGTGCTTTATGTTACAGGGAATCATACATTTGATAGGGAAAAGAATGGAGGACGCTTTTACTGTACGCAACACTTTGGACTATCGGGAACGATGAAAACTAGAGCAGAGAAAAAGAGAATCAACTTGGTGAATAAAGAAAATGTACCTAATGCCTCGGCTGCGTTGAAAACACCAGAAAAGGTATAAAAATGTTGCATAATAATATAGAAATGTATGAAACACAGTTACAAGAAAGTATTACTTAAATTATCTTTTTGTAGAATTTTTAAGTGAAATTTAATAAACAATATAATTGTTTACACGAAAGAATGTTCATACACGCTTTCAGGCCAAAACATCCTTAGAAGGTATCGTTGGACTCGATTTACTCGATCGTGGTCAAACTCCGGAGAGAATTGAATTTGAAAATCTGGCAGAGATATCAGATCCTGAGGAAGCTCACAGTCAAATGGATGAAGATGAATGGACGGACAGAAATTTTGGTGCTTCTACCGCAGAAATAGGATCTAGCGATGATATTTCTGATATGAGGTAAATATTGTACATATATTATGTATTATTTATAATATCCTTTATATCATGTTCACAATATTTTAAATATAATGTATTCTGATTTATATATAGTTATAACTGATATGAATAAATGTTTACTACTTGAAATTTTTATTGGAATATATTTGTATTTTAATGATTTGTTTACAATACAAAACAATGTATTATTTAAATTTATATAAATGGAACATATTTTTAATTATAATGATTGTTCAAATTATCATTGTTTCTATTATAGTGATTCTGATGAGGATAATGAAGCATTTGAGGAAGCTATAGATCAACCACTAACTACCGAAGGAACTCTCGAATTGGCTAAGAACTGGACATTACGCTATTCGCATCCACATGCTACAATCGGGCACTCTGACACTGGCAGCAACGAATATGAAGATTCTAGCGATGAATATACTAGTGAAGGTATTATTTATTTATCATACATATATGCTATCTATTGATTATAAAAATATGAGTGAAAGATAGGGGAAAAGAGAAACAGAGAATAATTTTAACAAATTTTACTCGTTGTTTGTTAACATATATATCTTGGTTTTTCTATCAGATGATGAAAGCGGCACTGCGACCGAAGACGAGGAAGACGTACGCGCGCGAGAGCTCCGGAAGCAGGAAGTGTGGTTGAAGGTGCCACCGCGCAGCTCTGATACCGATACCGGTTCGGAAACAGAGGTGAAACATTCTCAAGACTCTATAGAATCCGCTATAGTTCAAGAATCACTCATTTCTTTCGAATCTAAAGTAACACCGTCCTCAATGTCTAACGTGAACACGAATAATAGTGAGCTATCATCCGAAAGAAATGCTCTCCGAGGATTGCTAGAATTCTCCAACGAGACGGCATTAGCTTCTAATGAATTAGCTAGAAATATAGACGGTCGAGAAAATATGACTTCCGCTCATAAAAATGATGCATCTCTCAATGTTATCTCACAAGTTTCTGAAAATGTAATTTGCGTGACCGATTCAATGTTTCTTTCAATGCCAAATAATACTGACGATAATATTTCGAATCAAAATAAATCCTTGCTTTTCTTGACAAATAATACTCTTAACCATTTAGACAAAGAAGAGTGCAATTCTGAATATGAGAGTTTTGTGGATGAAAGTGTTGGATTAGATTTAGACGGATCGGAGAACAGAATTAACGACAATTGTTTACAAAATGATATTCTCGATGTTGACGTAAAGAATCTCACACCAAATTCTATTAATTTAAATGTAAATGTTAATAATTTGAACACACGTAATCTAATTAAGAATTCAATAGATTTATCTACAAGTAATTTAAACGGAGATTCTGCGCAAAATAATTGTTTAGAAATTAATTTAGAAGAGGTTGCGAAAATTACAGTTGCAGATACTATACCTTGCGTTGAAACAAGCAAGGATTCTAGGGTTTCTGATAGCGAAACTATCCTTAGTGCTGATGATTTGCCGGATGTGATCACTTCTTCTTTGAATGGAAGCAAAAGTTCTTTGTTTTCCTCATCGTCAGAGATTTATCAATCGATAGAAATGTTGTATAATGGCAATTCAGCCATTAGCGATCACTTAAACAATGATAGAACAATGGTAGAAAATTCGAAATTTAATTTGCCTAAAGAAATAGAAATATTTAAGTGTGAAAATAATGTTACTAATCAAAACAAGGATAGCGATTTTATTAATCAAAATAGAAATGTTGAGTTTGTCGATGATAGTAACAATATTCGTATGAGCAATGTTACTGATAAAAAAGTTGACATACATTTAACAACTCCGACGGTCACTGCAAATATATTACAAGAGTCTGTATATCCAATAGTAACAGTGACATCGCCATCTCCGACACAGGAGATACAGTTTGAAGAACTATCTTTGGAAACTTCAAGATTGCTGGTTCCTCTGGAATCACATAGTATTCCAAATGTTGGTAACTATGACAATGCATTCGATAAGCTAAAACGCGATTTGAAGCAAAGAAAAGCAAAGAACAAAGCTATAGAAATTGGACTCAGACCACTATCGACTGAGTATGCTCGGTTGAAAATGAGTAAATATTTTACAGAGAATAAAAAAACAGTTTCGAAAAGTCAACCAACACAAAGTGAGGAAATTGAAAATACGTCTAATATGGAAGTGATTAAGTTACATATTAAGCCCAAGTTATCTAAAAAAGTAAACGCAGAAGAAATGCTAAAGTACTTTAATAAGGCCAATTCTTCAAACAAATCTAAAACTTCTAACATAATCGCTATTAAACAAAATGAAAGACGAAAATTAGAAATTGATATCAAAGAAATAAGCGATTTGAGCGAGAGAGATATAGACGATGTGATTAATCAACAATTTAATCAAATCGAAGAACAGAATAAAATTGCATGTTTGAAAACCGATGAGATGGACTCTCACTTCTATTTGTCAGAATTTGAAATATGTAATGATAAAGAGAAAACTGAATGCAATAGTTTAGATTTAATATGTAATGATCTTGTTGAACTAAATCCTCAATTAAACAATGAAAGCGATCATATCGATCTATTGACATCGAACTATAATATTCCTAAATTAGAGAGCAATAATAGAAATATTTCATACTTGCATACAGATATAAATACGGCTTTAAATAACGATGTGAAATTGCATACTGTTGTAGATTCTGACAAATCGATATTGCATTCAGAAAACATTTACTTTAAAATTGCAAAAGATGGAAAGGAGCAAGAGAAGATTAATCCAACAGACAATGTCATGCAGAGTGACATAAATAACACGGATAAAGAAAAGAAAGTTCATGTAAATTTAAACAGCAACGCGATAAATGATAATATAATTAAAGGAAGCAGTTTAATTGAAGTGGACATACAAAACAACATTTTAAGTAATGTAAATGAAATAAATGAAGAAGCAAAAGTGAATTTAAGGGATTCGCTAGATGGAATTATACTGGTGAGTAATAATAGCGACGAAAGAAAAATTAATAAAATAAATATTTCGAGTGATGATCTGGATAAATCAAATAAAAATTTGTTATTTGAAAATAATACACTTCTTAATGCAAAGTTAATTGATCTCTCACAGTTAAATAATAATACGGACAAAGTTATTAAATGTAATAGGTTGCATAAAAGTGACACTAATTTAAATGCGAATCTACCGCGGGTTATTAAAAATATTGGCAATAATTCTAAATCATTATCTGAATTAAATAACACGATATATAAAAATGTGTCTGCAGTAAAAGCAACCGTCGAGAAAATAACAGGTATATCTACGAATATTAAAGACACAATCACTAACAATAATTCAACACAAAATTATGTTGAACAAGTTCCTAAAAGGCCTGAACGAAAAAATTTGTCTTGTGATATTAATCCTTGTCAAAAAACTTCTATAGTAATTCCTAACTTAACAATTTCTAATACGAAACTCTCTCAGCCTGAAATTCCAATAAGAAAAAAATCAGCAAAGAAAAACTTCATGCATCTATGTCAAAACCAAGCTGTTGAACATGTGCCAAAACTACAAAGTCAAACTGTCGTGAATATTTCAAAATTATATGGACAGAATAGCAATAATGTTTCTGATATTCAAAGTCAAGATGTGGAAAAACATTTAAAAATTAAAAGTCAAGATGTTAAGGATGTTACAAAATTAATAAGTAGTCGAGATGTTTCGAAAATTCGTTGTCAAGATATTCAAAATCATGATACTAATTCAATGGATATTCGAAGACCATCAAGACGAAATATCGCAAAATTACAGAATCCTGACATTAAGAATCATTCGAATTTAAACAAAGAAATTAAAAAAGATATTAAAGAGATGGCAGAAAATCAAAATGTTGCTGGTACATCAAGATTACAAAGTCAAAGCAAAAATACACTATCGACTCAAGAGGCTTGTCATACAAAATTGCATTTGTTAAATAAATCTGAGGAATCTATGAAACATATTTCTAATAATAGTCAATCAAAGAAAGATAAATGCATAATTTCATGATGTTAATAATATTTATGCAAATTTTACGTATTTTGTAATATAATGTTTTAAAGAAAATATTTTAGCATTAATTCTACTTTAACGTTTTAATGTTTATAATTATCCAATTTGATATAACGTATATTATTTTTTTAATATTAAAAGTTTATGAAAGCTTACATAAGTAATTTTGAAATTATGAGAGTGACTAAAAATGAGTTTCTCGCAAATTAAGCTTCAGGAATAATGAAATACTAAACTCTTATTTATGATACGAATTAAATGGAGGTTTTATACATATAATATATTTTAAGCTTTAGTTTTATCAAAATATTTACAGTATATTTACAGTATATATTTATAATATTAAAAGTTATAAGAAATATAAAGAATTGTGAAAAATCTAACGTGTAATTGAACTTTTGCTGAAAAACTATTTCAGATTGGTCCATAAATGTATTCTTGAAATGATTCGATGTTATTATATACTCTGTTATTATATTTACATGCAAATTTATCAAATGTTTATGGGTTATGTACATTTTACTCGTATATCAAATCAGCCTATATATCAATGAGATTCGAAATATAACTCTCAGATTGCGATTATTAATCTGTAAAAAGACTATTAAAAGTCGATAAATTATGTAATTTTTCGTATTTCTAAACATACTACTATTTTTAAATATACATATTATAAATTTATAATTCTCTCTAAAGATTCTATAATTCATATTTTTAGAGATCTTTAACAGATATTGTAGCTGTGCAATTTTAAATTAGAGAAAACTGTGTGTGTGAGATGTATTAATAAAGTAAAGAAAAAAAAGTATAAATTAAAATTTTGGCTGATGGTGATTGATTTTTTAATTATCAATGGGACTAGTTTTTAATCGACCAATTAAGGAGCATTAAGGAAAAGGTAATCATCTTGTTGTGTATGAATGGAGTGTTATTGAACTAATTTATCATTAACAGTAACTTAAATCATTAATCGTTTGTGTTTGATTTAGTGCTCATGCTAAAAGTAGCAATTTACTCACCAATGTTGACTAATTCATGCAAAGATTACCACCAGCCAGTACTTTATTAAATGTCTCACTACATTTTTATTTTAGTTATAAAATTCCGATTCATACTCTATACTCTATGACATTTGACATATTAACCATGATAAAATATTGATATTATGCATACATAGATACCATTTACAAAAATAACACACATATTCAATCAGAACACATCATAATCAGAAAAAATTAGCATCTGTGTCTTTTTCTTTATCCAACCCTTACTAATATACTAAACTTACTTATTATTCTAGCTATATATTTGTTATAATTTTTATTCATTTAGCTTATGCTTTGTTCCCCCTAGATTGTATCGTCGGAAGACGCGTCGACTGAGGAGAGCGTGGAAAATTCTGCAACCGAGATCTCGACCGACTCTGAATTCGAGCACGATGAAGCCACTCCGACACAACACGAAATTCCCGAGATTACAATCAACGACTCCTACGTGCGGAAAACGAGAGGCGCTTATGTTGAGCCGAAGAAAGTGCAGGTGAAGAGTAAGGTGATCTCTTCGGTCAATGGTAATTTGACGCAGGACAAGAAACAGCAAGATACTACAGCAAGTGAGCGATTTTTCCAAGACCGTACTAAGATGGAATTGCACAAAGAAGTCAATTGCAACGTATCGACTTCTGTCGACACACGTAACTGCACGCCATTGTTGAATCCACGAAAGGGAGATTATCTTCTAAATCGTACTCATTCCACCGGCGGAATCGCTTCGAGGCTCTCTTTAGAATTGAAGAAACGTTATTTGCTGGGCGGTTCAGCGTTGGGTAGTTCCGTCGTAAAATCAGGTTCGGCGTCTAATGTGGATACGAAGTTGAGAAACTTTACCGATGCAATTTCTCAGCATCAAAAGTTGTTAAATCCGGCACCAGAACCTAGTCCTACCATGCAAGCATTTCTTCAAGGTATTTTTATTTTTACGCTTTTATATTTTCAGTAATAGACTTTAATATCAAAATTTTTATATTATTTTATAACTTTAATACTTAAAACTTTATCTTTAATACTTGGAACTTTTTAATGATACAAAACAATATTTGCGATATATCAACTACTGGGAAAAAAAAATCCAAGAAATATTTTTTTTTTATTTTATTCTCGTAAAGCATCTTTTATGCATATAATTGTATTTTTTTTAAGGTACTAGTAAACTGCGAACCAACAATGCACCGCTTTCTCCATTATCGCCTACAATTTTATTTTCGCGGCAGTTATCAATCGATCGATGCCGAAATTCAACGAACGATGTCGCGAAGGCAACGACTTTAGAGATAGAAACACCCAAGACTCAACACTTACCTGATTTAGTGAAAGAATCCAGTATTTTAAAATCGAACACAGCACCCAACATCTGCAGCGAGTCTTCAATGAAAGACAGGGGGTTAATCGATGAACAAATATTTCTACAGGAAACTAACTTTACGAAGAATGCTGTAGAAGATGTAAATAGCTCAGAAAATACAGAGAAAGTTGTTTCGAACAATGTGGAAGAAAGTAATGGTTTTAGACCGCGTAGTCCTCTTCACGAGACGTCCATTATCGTGCCACAAGTGGATTGGAGCAGGAAAAACGAGGACAAAGATGTCAGTTCAGGCGATTCTGAGATAGACAGTGATTCATTATCTTCTTCCAATTCTAACGAAGTAGTTGAAAACGAGCAACTTGTCGCTGTAAATCTTTCGCCGCCCAGATTACGGATTCACAGCACAGATGGTGATCTTTTGCTCGATGAAGGAACTGATCGATATAAGCATTACGATCCTGACGATTGCCAGACTTTCGAGCCGGATTCCATCGAAGTCTCATTTCTGCGGGATCGCCGTTTACTCGATCCAATTGATAATACACATACTGTTGAAATGGTAAATAATAATATGGAACAATTAGACTTGCGGGATAACAACAGAAAGAGTAACTGCAGCAGTTCTACTTCCGAAGCTTCGGCAGTGTCTAACAAACAAGATGATTCGGAGGAGAACGATATTACCACCGCAGCATTCACTGAGACAGAGTTTTCTGAATGGGCTCGTGATGGGGAGACTTTGGTCTCTGACGACCTTCGTGACGTAGAGCTCGATATCGATCCCAATTTCATCACTATACGAAGAAATAATAATGCAAGGCTATCCTCTACTCTCGCCAAAATTGCTAAAGAAGAGGATATGGAGCTTGATTATTCCAATATCGATCGGGAATACCCGAACAATAATACGTCAAAACTGTTGGTCAATGGTGAAGATATTAATTACATGGATACAGACAATGAATCACTGCTAGATGACAGTCTCCAAGATGCCTCCAATATTGCAATGCTGAAAAATCGAGGCTATATCGAGTTCGTAAATGTCAAGACAACTCTTTCCAACGTTCCTATTTCAACTACCATGTGCGATTTACCAGTTGCTGATGCACCGATAGCAAGACTCGACATGGAAAACGACTCGTACGGTGAAGAAGAAGAACACGAAGGTTTCAAGGATGCAAATGTGATTGAGATTGATCCAGTTACCATGGAGGATGTGATGGGTAAACTAAACGAACCTATTGTGAGTAAATCATCGATAAACCCAGAAATTCGAGCCGAGGAACAAAGTGAAGCGGAATTCAAGGAGAACATAAAGCGGGAACAATTGGCAGAAGCCTTTAATAAAGAATTACTTCAATCGATGGAAGAAGATAGCCTGTTACTTGTGGAGCCGGCGGAGGATACGACTACCAGTGAAATCGTCACGGTGCTTGCCAGTCCGATCAATCCTCAAGTGTCTATAGTTCCTGTAGAAACGACGGAGAAGCGCGAAGAGTCAACCAAGGCGGACTCTAGCAATCCGGACTATCTGGAATACGTAAAGAGATTGCAATCTAGAATCGCAGAGTTTAGTAACGCCAAAGATTCTATTGACGTGAGAAAATCGAGACGAAAAAACTCGAAAAGCTTGATACAGACACGCACCGCAGAAATGATCGCTGAAGAGATCAAGTGCCAAGAAACAATGACTGTAAACGGTAACGGTATCAATTCACCAGCGACTTCGAGAAAACTTGAAGAAATCACAAAAGAACGATCGAAGCAAAAGAACCTTATTCAGGATCTCTTAATGGATAAACTCGAGGCTCATAAACAGAAATCAGCTGAAAAGAAAGCCCGAAGAGCTGCCAGAACCTCGTCTTTTACCACAGCGTTATCACCAATAAAGCCATCGTTATCTAATATTTCTTCCGTTGGTAATAAGTTTGTGCCTACTTCAATAATATCACCAATGAGCAGTCCAACTTATACAACCTTCGGGAAGGCGAATAAATCGTTGAATCTTTCGATGTCTTCGTTCTCTTGTGAGCATTCCGATCAAGAAGAAGCCAAAGAAAAAATTCCAAAGAAGGCGGACGAAAAGTCGACTATTGCTAGTCTAGAGGATACTTTTAAAACGCCACTTGCACCACCAAGATTAAAGAGCGAGGAAGCGAGGAGGACCGCCGAAAAGGCCAGACAAGATGCTCGAGAACGAGCTAGAATGAAGAGTGACGAAGATTTAGGCTTAAGTCCTGAAGACAGAATCAAGGAATTAAGAATGAAGGTGACTCGGAGACAACTTTCGATGGACGATACGAAAACGGACGATACGCCCAAGACCGAAAGAGTCAAATCGTACAACTTTAGTACAGTAGATAATTCAGAGTTGAAATTGCAAATCAGCAAAAGCACCGACAATATGAAGAGCATCGCAAAAAAGATCAATTTCCAAAAACTACCAGCAGCTAGTGCGAAATCGATGGATGAATCGCTCAATACTGCAGGTTTATCACTTTCTGATAACAGTAGTCTTGCAGTCAAAAGGGACAAAAAGAAGCCGAAGGACTCGGAGAGAAGAAAAAGTATTATACAAGCGGTATCGGATTTCTTCTTTAAGAAGGAAACAAGTCCATCGCCCAATCAGAAGGATAAATTATCGATGTTTCGATTGACTTCAAAATCAAAAGGAAAAGTAAGTATTATTATCGCGTTGTTATTATTATTATTATTATTGTTGTTGTTGTTGTTGTTATTATTATTATTGTTATTATTATTATTATTATTATTATTATTATTATTATTATTAATATTGTTATCATTAATATGTCAAGTGTTGTGAAAGAAAACTGTATAGCATACTGTTTCTATATTAAACGCAGATTGATAAAAATACTCCATCGAAATCCAACGCGAGACCTAAAAGTGTATGTGAGGAGATGCTTGCAGGAAACTTTCTCACTGAAAATCCACCGCCTGTACCACCGCCACCGCTCAATTACTCTTCATATACCACTCAAGTGTCTGGTATGACTTGTATAAATAATATCTTTATTACTGATTTTATGAATATGTTATAATATCTATTAATTAAATTACAAAATCATACATCTATTATATTTGTGATAATAAATACATGAATTACTTGGTTTTATTATACTCATTATAAAATAAAAATTCTTTCGTTTTTATTATGTGTTACATATAATTTAAAATTTAATAATTTATATTACAAATCAATAAGTAATATGTTTGCAGGTTAAACGATTATATATTTGTATTTTTCTGAATTTTTATTTACTTAATAATATAAAGATGCAAAATAATATATATTATATATTTTGATAATTTGATATTTTTATATTTCAGATGACAGTTTATCAGACGACGATACCAAAACAACTGCTTTATCATCGTCGTGCATGCAAAAGGTTACAGCAACTGAAGAATCGTGCAATAGTGTTTCACGTAAATTGAAGACTGCTAAAAAAGTAGCTAGACAAGCGCAGTTAAAAAGGTAAGACATAATGTACTTACATTATATTTGAATAGAAAGAATAAAATGCTAACAATACGTCAAATCTGAACATACTTATATATTTTTAAAAACGCAGTTTTAATTTGCAAACACTGTTAAATTGAATATATTTTAAAGATTGCGAATGGCTCAAGAAATACAAAGGAAATTAGAGGAAACTGAAGTAAAGCAAAAGGAATTGGAGAGCCAGGGCGTAAGTGTTGAGAAAGCACTGCGTGGTGAAGGAGGTAATGTAATATTCTTTACGTATATATAAAGTTCTTCCTTTAAGTTTTTAATATTTAATCTTCATTATTATAGTTCAAGATTGGAATATAATTTGCAAATATTCTGCTAATATCTATAATTATTGTAATTTTCAATTTCTTTATTCTGTTTGATTTCTATGATATTCAATCTCTTCAATTAAAAAACCAAGTAAAAAAACGATATATATTAATTGTTAAAATGAATATTTTATACATGTGTACATACACATGAAAGGGAAGAATACATTTTAAGGTATTAAATGATTTTATTTAGATTCCTCCAATCGTGAAGAAGCCGATTTACTTAGAGAATGGTTTGATCTTATGAAGGAACGTACGGAATTGCGTAGATATGAAAAAGAACTTCTTGTACGTGCACAAGAGGTACAATTAGAAGATCGTCATGAACGATTGCAACAAGAATTGCGTGAACGTTTGGCTGATGATGGTAAAAATTTTTTATTTTGTTTATTGATTTATAATATTTTATGATAATTAGAGTTTATCAAATATAAAAAAAAAATAAAATATTGAAAATGAAATATGTAGATCCAAATGCTAAAATTGCTAATATATACTATTAGTAGCTAGAAAATTTTAGATTACAATGTATACCATTGTTTTATCGTAATATTTTATAGATGATAAGAAGACCAGTGACGACGTTAAAAAAGAAGGAGAAATCTTGACCGAAATGTTGGAAATAGTAGCAAAAAGAGATTCCTTAATTGCTCTATTAGAAGAAGAACGACAAAGGTGGTGTAAATCATCGTGCTTGATACCTATTACTTCTACATATACAAATGCATGTTATATCCGTATTTTTAATATTTCTTCTCACAAATCCGAATATTTATCTTACATTTTTAGATTATTAATTATTTTATTTGTTTATATTTTTTCAATTTATATAGCAGAAATATTTATTAATTATAATCAGAAATTATTCATCTCTTGATTTTTTAAATTTCCACAAACACTTCACGATATTGTTGGACAATATATGCGCATGCTTTCTTCGATACATATCTCGTACTAAAATGTAAAGCAAATAGATAACCAAATTTATATTCTGCACGAACCTGAATAAGTTATTATTTTAAATGAATGCCTTCAATATCTGTGTGTGAAAGAGTGGCATGGCAATTTGGTAGGTACATTGTTGTTTTTTACATGAAAAAAAATGTCTGATTATGTTATGTCTGTAGTGAAATTTGTTATTCGTTACTTACGATTTCTTATTTATTTTTGCTCCAAATTATATTCGCTTTTATTGCAGCTTAACTGAATTGAAATCTTCAAATGTTTTTTTTATTACTTTTTTTTTATCTTATCATGCATATTGATGTAATCATTCCAAAATGAATATGATCACACTGAGTTAATTTTTTTAGATACAATCGATGAAAAGAAGAAATCGTGAACTTGACATTGCAGACAGTACATGTATCAAATATTTTCGAATATAAATTTTTAGATTTAATCCAAAATTTTCATAGTTGGAACATTCCGATTTTTACGCGTCTTTTTCGTAACGAGAAAACAAATGATTGATTAAAATATGTATAATAAAATGTCTTTGAAATTATTAAAACTTTAAAACGTTTATTTGCATTTCTATATCTGTAAAACGGATGATCCTTTAATGTATATTCTTTCATATGCAAATGTATAATAATAATAATATAGATGTAGTAGTTTGATTAGTACTTTATTTTCAATGAAATGTAATTTATTTTTGTTCTTGCAGATGTCAAAGACAGAAATTGCATATATCTCTGTATTATCAATTTACATAGACTGTTTAAATAGTCGTGATTTTTTTACGAAGAACATAAAGATGCAACAGGTCTTATCATGACTATATTTATATGTTAAAAGAAAAAATAATAATAAAAGATGTCTAAATTGTTCTTGAAATCTAAATATCTCCCTTTGACACAGAAGCTAGATTGAACGTTGATGTTTCAGAAAATAATAATGATAATTTAAAACAAACAAGTCTATATGAACACGTTGTGTACCAATCCAATAAATTACATAGTGTCATTCTAATTAATACAAATGTATTTCTTTTAGATATCAGAACGAAGACCGCGACCTCGAAGCTCAAATGTTGGCTAAAGGCCTGAGATTAACGCCAATTAAGAAATGTGGTCCTAAGTATTCAGTCTAAAGAAGATACGCTTCTGTACATACATTCTCCGCTACAATTTTTTTATCACATGATAACATCAGAAGAAAATTATATATATATATATATATACACACACACACACACACACACACACATACACACACACACTTATATAAGATTGTATATAGTTTAAGTGACGAAGGAATTTGAAGAAGATAGGGGAAACTCGTATTATGCCTAGAATATTTCTGCCCATTTTCAGTATATTCAATATTTAATAAACATATCTTTTTTACAAACACAATTAAAATATTTTATTTTTACATGAAAATAACGCGAAATCTGTTCCATCGATATATTGTTTAATTGCGTGAACAACACGCTTATGATGGCGAGATATAACGAATTGTAACATAAGATTGTGCGAAATGTTGGGAAGATACAACATTGGGTGTGAGTAATTAGGAATTAGAAATTTTCTTGTAAAATGAAATTAAATTTGTCATTTTTAAAAATGGATCATATGTTTGTCTGCTTCTGGCGCAAGAATTATGGAATATGCATGATATATTTAAATATGTGCACAAGATATTTAAAAAATTGGATGTATATTTTAGCGATATAATAATGGTCAAATTAACCGAAGGAAATCATAGATTTGTATTTATCGAAAGTTATAATTTTGCATTTTGAATTTTTCCGCGCTTTGCTTCGATTGGTCGAGGCGAAGGGGCATCTACCCTCACCGGTGGTGTAAATGGTGTAAATGGCGCGCGAATGGCGCTGACGCGCACGCTCGCAGCGCAGCGTCGCGCGGCGTTGCGCAGCATCACCAATCACTCGCGGTCAGTCGATGCGCACTGTTTGTGCGGTAGTGTACGGTACGTTACGGTTACTTTTCAGCTTCGCTCGCCTCCCTCTAGTGAAGAGTCGAGAAAAGAGAGCGATTTGGCAAAATCGTGAGAAGCGAATACAACGTATTTTGCGCGAACGAGATCAAGTGGCTTGTATACCGAGGAGTAAACACTGTGAAAGTGACGTGAAAAGTGAATCCGCGAGATGAGTACTCCGGTGAAGAAGGTACCCATTCATCTGCAGGTGAGTGCGTTTTAGCACCTGTGCTATTCCCCCGCTCTGCGCCATGCGTAGCCAGCGACCAGCGGCCAGTGGCCACTAGTTTTGCGCCGCACCGGAGAAAAAAAAAGCATCGTTATTTTTATCTACGCGCGACGGCGTGAGATGGTGGATAAGCGAGGAACATGGTGACGAGATAAAATGTGATAAGGTCATTGGATTCAAGTTCCACACCCCCTTATTCCGAAATCTCGTTGCCGGGCTCAGCCGGGCTTAGCCGGGCTTAGCCGGACTCACTCATTCGTTTTCGCAATCATGTAAAAATTGTCGAGCAGCGTCAACACATTTAATTTATCAGAAAATATTTTCACGTAGAGACCTGATCTTTCTTCAGATCGTCTATTTCTAATATACATATATGCTTTGAAAATTTTCATCGTAAATCATACTATTGAATTGTCAGAAAATTTGTCACGTTAGTCATCTCACACTCATTTCACACATAATAAATGTCACGAAAGATAGTAATATCATAAAGAATTGGTACGATTGCTGATTGATAAATTGATACTTATAAAAGACTTGCTATAGAGAAATCCGCATTGTTGCATAAACCTGCTGATAAACGATGTATTTATAATCGGTAGCTCGTATAGGTCTAAACGTTATTGTACATTTTTTAATTGATATCGGTCGATAGTTCATAAAACTCGGATGATATAACCCATAAGGTGATATTTAATCGACGTGGGGATCGTGCTCTCGATTGCATGAGAACTTGCAATACCGTTTATCTTATTGAGGTTATCGTTTACATATGACATAATGTGCATTTAATCGAACTAGCGCGACTGCTAAAGATTATTTGGTTTATTTTTTGAGTTTTACGTATGTGCATGCGCGTTTATATCTTGTTTGATAAGTGATAAATTGTTGACTTTAACTTGGTATCGTCATGATTTATTTACCATGTGCATCGTATCGAACCTTTTTATTTTAATCAATGAAAAAATGTGTGTATGTTTACTTGAATTACGACATGATACAATTGTAATGACATACGGTATAGTTTAAGATATTGCACAATTTGCGTAAAAATAAATTGCTGTCTTTCTTGACGAATTTTAATATAGATAAAGCTATTTTATTTACATGTATTAAATTGACCGAAAATTTTATTTTATTTTAATATTTATCAAATTTCTTACAGGTAAACAAGTTGATTGTCATATTTGGAAGAAATTGCCCCATCATACGTTTTTCTTTTATATCGTGTCATTATTCCAATTGGTATCGATGCAAGTCTCATGCATATCTTATGAGGTATGAAATTATTAATCATTCTTTGTCGAGATACCGAAGAACTGCACCTTTAAACTCTTAGTTTTATACTCGATATATTTTATTGTTTTTTTTTTTATATACTTATAAAGCGCAAAATGTATAAAAATTATGAAATTATAAAAAAAACCGTGACGTCTAGATTTTATTTCACATTAATGATGCATAAATGATACGTTGGATTTCTAATAATTATTGCTTGTAGAAAATGACGTGTTTGCAAACGATATACATATACAGTATTTATTAAAAAATGCGTGCATCTCGACACGAAAGATAAAGATCACAGCTTTTTAAGTAATAAATTTACAATTTTATGTATAACTATCGCGAGACACTGATTTAGAACATGTAGGGCAACATTCGTGCAAAGCTATACACTATACGCGTTTCTATGTGCCAGCATGAATAGAAACGATAAAAAGAAGTCTCGTCATTAAATAACGCTTATATCGACGGTCTATTGTTAGATCCAGGTCTATATTTCAATCCTAAATAGTTGTTATGCGGCGGCATCGCGGAATATAAAATATGACGCACATTCGCAAAACAGAAACGTGACTGTTGTAACATGTCACAATCCCAATACGAAAAACGACAATAATGTCGCCTCGTAATAAGATTAGTGTCTTATTAATTATTCGAGCGTCGATAGTCCATTTTTTAAATGAAACTACATATACCAGTTTCTCGATACGTCTGATGAAGACATTTTGTGTTGATGCACAAAATTGTCAGTTTCTAAATATAAAGTCTAATGAAAAATTTAAACACTAATGAACAAAAGACAATATCGTAGAATAATTATTCTACAATGATCTATACTGTTAAAAATATTTTATTGTATTTTTTTAAATATTATATCAGAAAGACATTTTATATTTTATATTATCAAAAAGATCCATAGACCTTTTTACGTTAATTTGACTTTAGCGTGATGCTAAAGAAATCTAAACTATGATTTTAGCATCTCGCCTTTAATTAGTATCTACTTGCTAGTTAACACCAATTGAAAGCAGAAAGCTCTCATCCTCTTTCTCATCATTTCTGCAAACGGAACAATCACCATACCGTTAGATTCAAGCGTATTATTCTTCAAGCGGTAACTGTATTTAATTTTACAATCGCAATATTGTTTATTAGATCAAATATGTGTTTTCTCTCATTTAACTTGAGAACTTTTTCAATCTCTATATAGTGGTGAAAAATCTACGAACTGTTATATTTTTATGCGACAGAGCGATTCTTTCTTCCATAATTACCTGCGGACTCCCTCGAAAAAGGACAAGGAGAAAAAGGATTTGGAAACTCACGATATGCAACGTTATTTTTCTCGACTACGTAATGCACGCAGATTTTGATGAAAAAATTCAATACAGAAATATTTGTTATGTATTTCAAGAATTTGTAATATATAATGTAATATAACGGAAAATGCAACAGGGGAAATCGTACGGCACTGAGACGCGAGCAGAAGTGACGCGGGGCCGGCCGCCGGTGTTCCGCGAATCAATAGTTCGTCGACTCGACTCGTCGACCCAATGTCGAGGAAACTGCCTGATGGTGTCCTCTTTAACATACGTCTTGCGACATCGACTTTCAAATAAAGTCAATATTATTCAACCGCTAATCTGCTGGTTGTTTCAGATGACAATAGTTTTCATGAGAGTAAAAATAAACTGAGGAGTTATCTCTGCAGCACTCTCCTACGAGCTTTTCGAAGAAGCTTTGAGAAGAAACGCGACGAGAGGAGGAATGAGAATGTCGTTGACACAGAAGCAACATCTTTCTCCAATCATTCGACAATCTTTTTTTCTATCTTTAATGAGGAATGAGAGTATGGGATAAACAAAGGCGTGGTTTGTGACGACGCGACGCATGGAATGACGTGATACATCCGCGAAAGATGTACAATCACATGGAAGACTTGTAATTAATGGCAACTGACCTGCTTTTATTCCTCATATTACGTTACACTTTGTTACATATTTACAATCTATTCGTACAATTGAGAACAACACTATTTTTATTGCATTAATTAGCCATTAATGGTGAGAATACGACGACGTATAGACTACTTATTCCATCGCAAGATAGTTATTATTATTTTAATTGAGCATTGTAAAAATAACAATACCAATAGCAACTTGCCAAATTACCGTAATAGTCAGGTAAAGCAAATTGAAAAATTTGTTATCGTTTAATAGTTAACTTTGTAAACTAGCTGTTGTATAATTATTGTTTATAAGAGTTTCTAGTGAATTTAGAAACCGCTACGCAATTTAGTTTATAAATAACTTGTATGTCTCACGTTTAAGCGTTTAGTTCTAGCTCAAGGTAACATTCTATTATTTTCATATGACTGGATAACTGTCTTGATCCAAATTGATCTTGATCGAGTGTAAAGTTGTATGCCACATTCTCAAATCTATTCAATATCCTCAATCATTATAATTCTGATAATAAATTATCGTGATCTTAGCTGTGTTCGACTAGATTAAAAGATCGGCACATATGGCTTTCGAAGCATGTCGCAGTACTATTATCCACGGCAATTTTTGTTAGCTACTTATCTCGCTCTGCTTCCTCCTCTTCTATTCGCGTCCGCCTGTTTTAGTGTTTTATTTAGTTATCGTTAGTCGGAGCACAATCTTATGCAAAATCCACTCTCTACATTACTCTAAAATACGTCATCGCGTTTTCACGATACGAGATACAATGTTAAATTTGACTAGATTCCTCTAATTTCCGTTTTCACGAATGCAGATTAAATTTAATCTCGGTCTAACTTATTCTTTATCTTTTTCTAGTTTAAAAAATTAGAAAATAAGATAAGGAGTAAGCTAAACTCGGATTAAAATTAATCTACATTGGTGAAAATAGACATAAGTCGGTCAATCGAGACGCACGTTGCCGTTGCATCAATTCTGAACGTGTAAACGCTGCGGGCGCGATAGAGGAAGCCAGGTGTGACTTGTGTTCACCATTTCCGGTGCACACAGTGTTTACGAATGTAGAATAGACAGGCGGATCCCCGTCCGCGACCTTATTCGCACAAAACCCATACAAGTTAATAGACACAAGCGAGATCGATACACCAATGATAAAATTACACTCTTCCTAACGTATGTCAATTAAGAAAGACTCAATGGAATGCAAATAAATTTTATTGTATTATTAATCTCTCATTAAAGTAGGATGTGAGGAACCTCTCTGATATTTTGCGTAGGATTCAGGCAAGTGCCAGTCTTGTATGCGTGTGCATCTTCTCGCGCGAACGTAGTAAAACGCGATCGTGGGATACGGTCCAAGGACATTTTTCAAAGAAAGATATCTCTCTCTCTCTCTCTCGCAGGTTTCGTGCACAATTGTGAATTAGATATACGCACTCCACGTACGGCGTCTCTTATTAAGAATTGAAACGCAACTACTTGATACGCGCTGATCGTACGATTATTGACAAGAAGCAGTTTGCCTTGCGTAACTATTGAGCCTTTCAGGCGAAGATTAATTTGCATATGTACATATTTATTAAGTATACTGTGTGCACTTGGAAAAAATAAAGATTGATTCCAAGTGAAGAACAAATTCATTTTCTTGAGAAACTTAAATGTACAAGATTATTCTATTTCATAATTTTTCATAAAATTTCAATATTTATGCTTGCGTTTATTATATAACGTATCTAATTTACATTTATCTTATTCAATGATAAAGATATAGTAATATGAATAGTCCTTTAAGGATAGCAAAAAGTTAGTCATGCGTGTCTTTATAGTTTATAAATTTTTAATTATTTCATGATCTTGAATGCTTGACATTAAATTCAGCGTCAAATGATTATGCAATGCTTCAAGTTATTTGGCCGTGTGTCTCACGCTAATGTTTGTCGAGTCAATCTTCATCGTTATACTCTGCGAGATGGTTTCATTCTTCTTCTCTAGTCTTTTTGGAGTTGCCAAATGCAGAGAGTATACATTTTTTTTATCTTTCGTTTTTTTTATAAAGATTAAAGATATTTCGGTACATTTTCTCTTTTTCACGCCAGAGTTTTTAATCATGATTTTTCATGAGCTAAATGAACATCCTGCGTGTATATTTGAACAGTCAACACATTACGATGTTACCTTCAATTAAATTAAATGAGGTGTAAATTAAGTGCGAGTTGCAGTTTCTGAAAATCGCTTCCGTTAGTTTCTTCCTCGTTGATGAAAGAGCGACATGCCGTATAAATATTGCAACGAAATAACGGAGATTTGCTGGGAGACCGATCTATCTATGTTCTCGCGCCTAGCACCGAAAATCTAAAAGCGGAATCCGATTCTCATACTTTGTGGGAGACCTTGAGAGATGAAGAGAGAGAGAGAGAGAGAAAGTGGCACGTTCTGACACGCCAAATTGCCGCTCGCGATCTAATCACTAAGAGATACTCGCGATAAGAGATTTTCGCTCACAACTTCGTCGATTTGTGCCGGCGAATTCGAGATGTATAGATAGGAAGTGTCAGAGACTATTGATTTTAACTAGGGTCCCTGGTCTGGCTTGACGCAACCCGCATTTTGCGCTGTAATATCCACGCTTTTATATAGCGAAAATTTAAGTATTATATAATAATATATTGTAATACAATAATAAACATTATGCAATATATTTTGTATATTGTAAAAAATGCTTATTTTTATGAAAAAGATTTGTATCGTGTTAAATTGAGAGATTAATTGTATCTAATTTAGTTGTGTTCTCTATTTTATTATACATTTTTGGAATCTTTAGATGAGAATGTAAAAATTTTCATGTTTGAAACTAGTTCTTTTAAGCTGATTTAATACAATTCATTAAATTGTATAGTATATTTTTAGTAAATTATGTTAGATGGAAAGGATGTAAAAAACTGTGAGAGCTTTTTTTTATTAAAAGAGAGAGAGAGAGAGAGATTAAAACGAAAAACAAATACGTTTAATGCGTAATTAATCAAAATGTTGTATCGGAAAAAATCTTAGAGACTGATACTTCGTTTGAAGGATTAATGGGATTTTATCGAGGTACTCTCGTAAAGATTTCACTTAAAAAAATCACACGATGCCGCCGCATACGTGACGTATCTTAAGAGCATGCTCGCCGAAAATACTCATGCGCCGATTTCTAACACATGAAACACACATGTTCTTGGCTATCCCTACACTTTGAAGATGACAAGGTCTCCGCCCATGTAAAATACATCTACCGATGGCCTCTCGGCACATAAAATTCGAAGGTCGAGCACCCGCGCTTCTCCTACATTTGCCCACGCTATCTTCTATTCTTTAGTTTTACATATTAGGTCGAGATGCATTCGTTGTTGCATGTCGATTATGTTGAATTTCTTCAATCGATACAACAAATGACCTAAATCTATCAAAGAATATTAGAGTAGAGTCGGATTGTTAGAGAAATATTAAGTCGTCGCATATGGAACTTGTAGCAAATAATGCGTAATTCATACATGATCTTATTTATACATCTTAGAATTATGTTGCACAAGAATCGCTTTAGGGGGATTAGAAAATTGTATTATAGTTTAATCTATTTGTACGCGTCGAATTGCTTTTTGATGCGAAACAATATGGAATCGATTAGAATCGGTGACATAGAAGCGGGTCGAAGAGGACGGCTAAAACTCGCCCAAGATCGCGAGGGGATCTCGTCCCCTCTCGTGGAGCTTTCGTCCGGAAGAACTCGTTGTCAACATGACTGGTCTGCCATGAGGCGCAGAGAGGTCTAGACTAGCTGGCGTGAGGTCGGGAGTTCTTTTTCCCCCTGGCCTGGACGACGCCCTCATTCCCAACGTCAGCTCCCCTTCTTCAGGGGCTGGGCCTTTATATTTTACCCGCACGCACAAGGGCGAAAAGCACGACAGCCCTTTAAAGAAAGGACGCTCGTGATGCACCGACGCGACGCAACCTGCAGTGCAATACCAGCTCTCTTCTTCGTAATTTATTCCTCCAAGAAGAGATAAAGATCGTGTACGGTGTGCGATCAGTATTACATCATGATGAAACAAAGGATGCAACTGAAAATTGCGTCATATTGTACTTTTTCATTTCATACTTGTTAGTCATCGAAGTCGTTGACATGCAGAATATATGATAGTTCTTTTGGTATCAGTTTTTACATTATGAATATATGATTTGTACATGAGAAACAGAATGCCTTGCAAATTTATCAGTTTGTAATTAGGTTTCTAATATATTTATTTGCACTGTTTTACATTAATAAATATTACGCAAATTAAATTTTGCATATTTCAATTCGTTTGCATTTCGCCGCAAAAATAAATAAAAATATTTTTTTGTATTTCCTTAAAAAAAAAAAAAAAAAAAAA